>JAUZSX010344207.1:0-10398 GCA_034780655.1 Idiosepius hallami
GAAAATTGTCTTATTATCGTCTGCTGGATGAGAACCATATTAGGAGTTGGACTGGAACTTTCTAAAGCCAGGGTCATTATTGATCAGGGAAAATATATTCATTTCCAAAAAAAGGATTATTTGCATAAATTTAAAATTTTTTATCTTCTTCTTTTGTGCAAAAATGAAAATATTTTCTTGATTTTGATTTTTTACAAAAATTTATTTTTTTACTAGAATTGTGGCTAATCGCAATGAATAAATGAACATTATTTGCAGTTTTGACAACTTCTGCAACTTTTAACAATGTCCGATTGATGGGGAAATTTAATGATTATTGTTGCAAGAAGAAAAGATTTTCTTGTGAATTACTGATTAATTTATTCCCATTTAAAACTTTAAAGATATTCAATTCAGGTCATTCTGTGAATTCACCTGGCAGCGAGGGTGAAGTAATGAGAATTGGTAAAAGCTTGGATTCTGGAGTCATATTACACGAGTTCAAATCCTATTAAAAACCATTGCATTTACTTTTCTCGGATAAATGAGACTCGTTAACTCTGGAGAGTAACTCATTTAAAGGGCAACACTGATGACAAAAAAGGTTTATTTTGTTTGTGCTTGACCAAGTAACCATATAGGTTTAATGATAACATTGATTCTATAAACCCAGGTGGATGAGACCCATCAACTCAATGAGACAAATTCCTAGCGTAGCAATACAATGAGTATGTAAAACTGGCCTTTTGCCTAACTTAGGTTTGTGCTCGACCAAGTTGATTAGATCCTAATAAACTAGATCAGTTTAGTTAGAAATCATCAAAACTACTATGACACTAATAATATCAAAGAACTCTTTGAAAATGTGTGTGTCACCAAGAAAGGGTTAATTATTGGAAAACCGGTTTTGGGGAAGTCTATTTGGTCTAGTGGGTAGGCAGTCAGACTTTAGAATCATAATACACGAGTTCGAATCCTAGTCGTTCCATTTGCATTCATAATTGGACTAGAAGCTCGAGCTGTGAGATCGTGTTACGCGAGTTCAAATCCCAGTCAAAACCATTACTTTCACTTTAGTAGCCTCGGGTAGATGGCGCTCGTTAGCTCGGGAGAGCAGTTCATCTAGGTGAAGGGTAAACACCGAATATATAAAGTCCGGGTAAGAGCACGTAAAAATGGCCTTGTGCCAAACTTGGGTTAGTGCTCAACGAGTAAATATCATAATTGGACTAATGCCCTTGGGGGAGATACGAATCCTCCTATTGTGTTATTTAAAAAAAAAAAAGCAACAAAACAGGCAAACTTCATGTGTATACAATGATTGTTCTTGCCTTTAAATGACCTAAAATTGTTAATATGCCATAACACACAAACAAACAAAAACCGGTTTGGTTAACTAGTTAAGAATAAAATTTTAAAAAATAAACAATTTAGCATAACCTTTTCTTTCCTTTTTTTTTTCTTCCAATAGTTAGTGTATTAGAGGGTGGGGGAAGAGAGATAAAAGTTTGTGACAACTGCTGCTGCTGCTGTCCAGTTGGGCCTCTTGACTTTTTGCTGAATGAATCAATCAATCCATTGAATAATAACCATTATATTTGTCTCCCTGCTTTAGTCTTTTCTTTCTTTCTTCCCTTTCTTTTCCTTTTCATTGAACTTTCTTTTTTACTTTTTCCTTCTTTTTTTTATTTTTTCCTTCTTTCTTATTTTTGCTTTCGTTCTTTCTTATTTTTTCCTTTCGTTCTTTCTTATTTTTTTCCTTTCGTTCTTTCTTATTTTTTTCCTTTCGTTCTTTCTTATTTTTTTCCTTTTCTTCTTATTCCTTTTTTTATCATTCTTGTTTTCTTTATTTTATTCATTTTTCCTTTCTCATTTCTTTTATCTCCCTTCTTTCTTTCTTTCTTTCTTATGTCTGATGGTTGTTGACTGTCACTGACTTTCTCTCCTTCTTTCTTCCAATGAACATTGAAAAAGGACATCCAGAAGACGGTGGCTGTCACCACACACATACACACACAATGATTTATTTACAACCAGCGTTTGGGACAGACTCACCACGTCACCACACACCACACCAGTGTAGTGTACATATCACATAAGACAAATATCTCCTTTTTCTTCCTTCTTTCTCTTCCCTAAAAATTATTTATCGTTATTGTTAGATCATCTTCAAATCGTCTGACACTTTCTTTCTTTATATTCTTCTTTTTCTTAACTTTATATTTTTACACCTCCTCTCAAAAAAAAAGGGGATAAAAAAAACTAAAGTTCTATAATTACTGTTGTTGTACTTTTCTACAAACTTGAAATTAAATCTGTTTTTATTTTTTCCTACTATTACTGATTTTTTTTTTTCTAAACACCACGAGCCGTAGTAGTCGTATTGGGTAGTGTAAGTGTTCTTGAATGTTTTGTGGGTGTATTGTTGTGTGTACTTACTTGTGTCGACCGTAAATGCTTTAATTAGCAGCTTCGTCCTTACCTTCTTCAACCCCTTGTGCGCTACTTACTTATATATATATTTTTATTCATCATCTGTTTTATTTTAATTGTTTTAACACCTGTTGAGGTGGTTGTTGTTACACAAAATGTTTTCGTCCCAAAGGGGAAAAAAAGATAGGAAAAAGAAAGAAAGAAAGAAAATCGCCAGTTGCGTCGTAAATTTTGAGCTGTCTTGTGTTGTTTTGTGTCACCTCCTCGTCTCTCTTGTGCCCATATAGTGTCTCTCGCTTGTGTCAACCCGTATTGCGTACACCAATTTTTCGCGTTTGGGACAAAAAACTGAAGTATCCCCCCCAAAAAAAAAAAATAGTTTCGTCGTAGTTAAATAATGTGCTTTTCTTTGGCCCAAAGTTCCTTTGCTTTCACAAATTCAAGTTGAAAGTTGGATTTTCGAAAGTTCTAAAACTAAAAAAAATAAGAAAACTTGAAGGCTGTTTTAGTAGGTTTTTCCCTATTCAACAGACACTAACAGCCCCCTTCGTTTCGTTTCGTATTTTTAAAATTTTGTTTTGTTATTGAATGATTTTTGGAACTGGAGCTGTCAGTACTGGACTGGACTGGACTGGTTGGTTAACTGTACTTGGGCTGGTTCTGGTTACTGCTGCTGGCTGGCTACCATTGTCGATTTGATCGACCAATTTGATTAAGAGCGGCCACTACCCACTCTCACTGGTCATTTAATTTCTTTTAATTTTACTTTCCAGGGGATTTTTAAGACGACTGTAAAGAGTTGAAGACGTTAATTAATTTCTCTTAAGAAAAATGAATCTATTTTCAATTTCAACGAAAGAATTTTTTCTCTTTGTGATGATGATGATGACTTTGATGGTGCTGATGCTATAAGCCCATTATTCATAACAACAAAAACAAAAAAAACTCTTTTCATAAACGAACAAAACAAAAACTATATATTCAAAATTTAATTCTTTATTCATGACTCTTACTCTTTCTCCTCTTGGCTTGCAGTGTGCGCAGCACAGCAAGCATGCAGCAAGATCTTAAGTAAGGTCAGGTATGACTACTGTGTAGGTAGCCCCCCTTTTTTATTTTAAAATATTAATTTGTTTTATTTATTTCCCCCCTTAATGACTGGACACGACACGACCCTTTATTTCTAACCTTCCAGTCACCACACCACCAGTGACGGTAGTGACCACACATAAATCTTTAAGTGTGAGATAAGTGAACACAGTAACCAAAAGTTTTTTTTACCTTTTTGGTTTAAATTTTGTTTTTTCTTCTTGTGTGATGATAAACTAATTAGGCAAATTCCAAAGAGAATAATCGTCTAAATGTCTTTGAGAAGATTACACCATCATCACCAGCAACAGCAACAGCGACCTGGGAGTACGCCTGTTGCTCGAAGAAGATCTTTGCATGCGGCGGCGGTGGCGGCGGCTACAATAGACAAATCTAAAACCAACCTAAAAGGTAAAAAAAAAAAAAAAAAAGAAACTCAACAAATTTTTTCATTAGTTTCTTAGTTTCATTCTTTTTTTTTTCTTTTTTCATCTCATTTGAATTAATAAATAATTAAATCACCTTTTTTTGTGTTACTTTAAGTGTACTTGTACTTTTACTCTTAATTTAAAAAAAAACAAAAAAACTTAATTTTACTTTAATTTAAAAAAAAATTAAAGACAATTTTTTAAAGTGAAAAATAAAGTGGTTTGTATACCAAAAAAGTTGGGTCGTATATATAAAAAAAATGTTATAGTGGGGTTATATACACACACGCACAGTGTAGTGATTACTACTATGTGTATATAGTATATATATATATGTGTGTAAGTTTTATAAACCATTTAAACAATACAATTTTAACCAATAACTCAATTTTATTCAGTTGAAAACAACTGCCATGGGTTATATATATATATATATATATATATATATATATACACACACACACACTGTGAGGCTGGAGCTGGTAAAAAGCTTGGACTCTGGAATCGTAGTAAGCGAGTTCAATTCCCAGTCAAAACCATTGCATTCACCTAGAGCTGCCTCAGACAAATGGGGCTCGTTAGTTTGGGAGACCAACTCATCTAGGCAAAGGGCAACAGTAATACTGAATGCAAAAAGAAACGGGTATATAGGGCTTACTTGCCTTGTGCCTAACTCTTGTTGGGGCTTGACCATGTAAACATAAAATATATACTGTATCAGGCTTAGCAACTATAGTAGTTATTATTATTATAGATAATTGATTCTTCTCTACTAACTGACAATAAACATATTTCCCCTTCTTGCTTAAATAAAATGACTAATTTTGTTTTTATAATATAAAGAGCAATAAAAAAAATAACTGGAGAGAAAAAAAACCCCAAAAAACACACACTAAATGAATCTTGGTTAAATTTTCTTTGCAAAAAAACAAAACAAAACAAAACTTTTTAATTAGATTTTTTTAATTTATTAGAAAAATATTCTTTGGGTTCTTTCTTAAAAAAAACAAACAAAAAAACTTGAAAATATTTTATCAATTAAACTCTAGAAGATATAGGCAAATGTGAAGTCTTATTTGACAACTTGTCCAACTTTACTCACCTTTCAAATGCTGCTTTTTCATGGGTATTTTTGTCTGTTTTGAATTAATATCACTTTTAAAATTGTCGCTGACAAATAGTTTACATGCTATTAAGACTTTTAACCCTTTAAACCCTGAGCTGATATAGTGGCCCTGGCAACCTAAGGCAAAAGAAGACACATACACACCGTACACACTGATATTTTGAGCTTAGTTTTTGGACCCTGACTTAGTAAAATAACCACCACTCACTCAGCAACAAAAAGCCGTTCTTTTAAAGGACCATATTAGGGTCAAAATGTAGCTTTGTCATTTTTACCTTAGGTTATTAAGGCCAATATATCGGCCCTTTAGGATTGTAAATATAAAGAAAGAAGTTGTTCTTTAACCTTTTAAACCCTGGGCCTATATATCGGCCCTGGCAACCTAAAGTAAAAAAAGACACATACACACCATACACACTGATATTTCAACCTTAGTTTTTGGACTCTGACTTAGTAAAATAACCCACCAATCACTCAACAGCAGAGAGACGTTCTTTTAAAGGGCCACATTTAGGGTTAGAATATTGATGTCTTTTTTCTGCCTTAAGTTACTAAGGCCGATATATCGGCCCTTTAGGGTCGAAAGGGTTAATATCCAGTTTGTGCTAATGGTTTTCAATAGCGGTCACCATTTTAGTTTGTTTTGACATTAACCCTAAATCCAACCCAAAGCAGACCCAGATATCCCTAAAAATCTGCATTTGAAAGTGAGTGCTATTTTGGTCTGGTGAGGCAGGCACTAAGTTGGCGAATAAGACTACATTCACTAAGAAAAAAATGGATGGACTAGAGTGGTTAAAAATAAATAAATAATAATTCATACCTTTTTTTTTTTTTTTTGCCTATTGTCCTCTGTTTTATCCTTGTTACCTTCACCCCAGCATTTCGCCCAATGAATTCCTCTGCCTTCTTCAGGGAATCTGACCCTGGAACCTTCATGTCATAATTAGAAGTCTTCAAAGAACTTTGAACCCAAACCAATATTCAATTTAATAGACCATTGCTTTTCAACCTTTTTATTTTTTTATGGCTAGAGGAACCCCTGTGCAATAACTTAATTTTTCACATGCAAAAAACTGCATTTAATTAATAAAATCAAATAAAAACACTTATTTTCAGAGTATTGTAATTATTTTTTTTAAAATGTATTTATTTGAAGGGATTGCATTTATTCTCATCAAAAACTCAATCAGAAACTTGAGCCTGGTGTTTCTTTCACAACTCATTAAGATTGGGTTGTGGATTTGACAGAAAGACTGAGTTCATCTTCCATATTTTTAAAATGAAATGAGTTTAATTATGTAAAATTTAGTATGTTAAAACTTGAATTTAAAAAAAAAACTTATAATAATCAAATAGATTTTATAAAAAAAGTTCATCTTCCATATCTTAATGGAGTGAATTTAATAAAATAAAACTTAATATGTTTAAGCAATAAAACTTCAATTAAAAAGAATAAAGCTCATAATAATCAAATAGATTTTAGAAAATAAAATTTAACTTGTTTATTTTTGTTGTTTTGAATAATTAAGTTGAGAAAATGTAGGAACCTTAAGATTGAATGGACCCCACTGGGCTAGACTTACCCCACACCTTTGGACTGTTCTGTTAACCAGGATTTGGGGTGTTTAAGTTCCCTTAAAACTTTAGAAATTCAACACCTTTTTATCTGTCACTCCATGGGTGTGGGCACAGGGTGGGGCTGAGGTTCATAAGTGAGTTTTTGGAAATCATAAACTATTTGTTATCTCTATCCTGTTGTATTACTACTTAATGCACCTTTTTTTCATTTTACCTGGCTCACCTCAATTTTAATTATTATCAATTTACACACACACACACACACAAATAGTTACAATCATTAGTTTTGGGTGCTCAACAAAGATTTATGATCCAGGAGCACTAACCCCGCCCACCAATGAGCTTCTCTAAGCAATGAGGCACACAGCACAGAGGTTTATAAAATTAATAATGTGTTCCTCTTAGTAGCATGATATTATACATATATAATTAACATTCTGAGATAGCATTCTTTATGCGTTGCTCAGTGGTTGCTTTGATACACTTTTTTATCCACTTACAATTCTTTTGCATGCTAATAATTCATTTTTTATGTGGACATATTGTTTAATCATAAAAATTGCTTGAAAAATGCAGCTGCTGCGTCGAAAATAGTGAGTGATTTTTATTTTTTTTATTTTTTTTATTTTTTTCTCTTCTCATTTTTGACCACACCTAAGAATTTTTGAGTTGCTCGAGCAACACTGGCCTATGCTGTATGTATGCAATAAAAGAAATGTGAATGTATAAAAATTTAAAAAATCTGCATCCAGTTCTATTTAACAGAAAAAAAAAAACAAATATCAATAAATATTGAGTATTTTTTCTTTCTTCAGGGCTCTGTGGACAAGTTTCCAATTAGTTAATTTTAGGCAATTAAATAATTTCAATTACTAACCAAATAGAAAAGTCACAAGCCAAATCCATGATATATTATTCAATTCTGATATGAAGAAACTAATAATTGAAAACTTCTTTTTTAAAAGAAAAAGTATAATCCATTTCATTTTAAACTACTTTTTCTTCCTTCTAAGCATTTTTTAAAATTTCTTTCGACATTTTTTAAACAGCCTCTTTAAAAAAAATAGAGTATATTGTTCAATTTTCTATTCTATTAAACCTTTCTTTTATTGTGTAAATAATTTTACTTTGCCCATTTTATTAAAACAAATTTCTAAATAAAGGTTGAAAAGATATTTTTTACTCAGTATTTGGAAGATTTTTTTTATAAAAAGAAAAAAGGTCACCAAAAGATAAGTGTTTCATTATTTTTAGCCGCCACTTGTTAAAACCACTGGCAAATGCAAGTGTTTCACTCGCAATGTAGAGTCCTGTTCATTTTTTTTTTTATTTCTTTTTATATTTGACTGAGTTATTTTGAAGTGAGTCCTACTTTAGTTGACACATTCCAAATTTGTATACTTAGAATTAAAGAGAGCAAAAAAAAGAGATTAGTCTTGTCATTTGTACAATATGTTAAGAAGATCTTAAAACTTATATTTCACCTTCTTAATAGCACCCTCTCTCCTTCTTGTCTCCCCTCCACACACATGCTATGACCGTTTACTTTCTAATATGCTTAGATGTAGATCTGGTACTTGACTTACTATTATAAAACATTTTGACCTTGGTAGAAAGTCTTCAATAAAGGTTTCAACAGCAAAGACCGCATTCTTTTAATGCAAGTGCCAACCAAACACTTGAATCAGGAGAGCAAGTCCAATAGTGGATTTTGGAATAGTAATATGAGAGTTTCAATCCTAGTTGTTCGGTTTTCGTTCATATTTGAACTAACTTGGGCAGCAATGGTGGAGCATTGGTAAAGCTTAGACTCTAAAGTCATATAACGAGAGTTCAAATCGCAGCAAAAACCATTATATATTTACCTTTAGCTTCTTCGGGCTCGTTAACTCGGGAGAGCAACTCATCTAGATGAAGGGCAATACTAAATGCAAAAAGCCCAGGTATATAGAGCAGGTAAAAATGTCCTGGTGCTAAACTTGGGTTGGTGCTCGACCAAGTAATGTTTGAGCTAATGCCCATGGGAAAGGTATGAATCCCCACATTCCTTCCAGCTAAGGGTTAAATAGTGCAATGGACAAAAAGAACCTTTCTTAAAAAACGATTGTTCCCAGCATTAAATGGCCTATAAAGGTTGATAGGGTATAAAACTAAACCAACAAACACTCTTAAATCAAAAACTAAATCTATCTATTTATACTGAATTTCTAATTTACAAAAGTCATTCCAAAAGTAATGCCTCCTACTTTGTTTTTTTATTATTTATTTATTACACCCAGAATTAGAGGAAAATGTGACTAAATTTAAAACAGTCTAATCTAAAAAAAAAAAAATTTAGCCTATATAGTGTTCTCTCTGGGTTGCTACCTTGTTATGGTGGAGAACAATGCCATCTGGAGCTTAGGCTTCTGGTAGGGCGCCCCATGACAGTAAGGTAGAGGGGGAGGTTCCAGACAAAGCGTGATCCCAAAAGACCTAAACAGTGGATGATGACAACAATGACACAATGGCACTGAAGGCAGCAGTAGAGGATGGCCTCAAGTTGTCGTGGTTCTCCATGCCATTGGAACTGGGCCTTCCTTTGCCAAGGGACCAACGTTTACCAAATTGATGCAGTTAGTCTCTATGCATAAAAAAAGCATAGGTAGCTGTTTTCAAAAGTATGGGTTGAATCTTAATAGTATGCAATCTGGCCACCAACCAAGAAAGTGTGCTAATGAGGGCCCCAAATTCCAACCAGCGCTGATAACATACCTGGAGGTTGGCAACAGCGCTGATAACATACCTGGAGGTTGGCAACAGCGCCGATAACATACCTGGAGGTTGGCAACAGCGCCGATAACATACCTGGAGGTTGGCACCAGCGCCGATAACATACCTGGAGGTTGGCACCAGCGCCGATAACATACCTGGAGGTTGGCACCAGCAGGTTTAATGTGACCGTCTTTTGCTTTAGCAATGTTTAATTTAATTTTTTTTTTTTTTCCTAATCAACACTGTTTGAATCAGACACGAATATTGGCATAGCACTGAATCTGACTCCCCCAGGTGTGCACAAGTCCCCGAGCTGTATGTGACTGATTGACGGTAGCTCTCTCTAGGGGTATTTTTTTCATGGGATGTTATTTCTTCATACATTTCAATCATCCAAAAAGGTTTCCACCCCCACCCCACCCCCTTCAAAAAATATCAATTTGTAAAATCAAAAGCTTCTAATCTGATGTCAGACTCCTTCTAATCTGCTTTGGAATTGATCTGGTCTATAAGATTAATTGGATTTAGAAGATTCGCACTTTGATAGATTATCAGTTTCAAGTAGAAAGATCACTGGCATTAGGCTAGCTCTCTCTCTCTCTCTCTCTCTCTCTCTCTGGATCTCTCGCTCTGTTTCTTTGGTTTTCTCTCTCTCACTGCTTCTCTCTCTTTCCCTCTTTCTTTCTGTTTTTCTCTTTCCCCCCCTCTCTCTCTCCGTGTTTCTCTGTCTCTCTCCTCTGTTTCTCATTTTCGCTCTGCCTCTCCTTTTCTCTCTTTCTCTCTCTCTCTCTTTCTCTCCTCCTTCTCTCCTCCTCTCTCTCCCCCCTCCTCTCTCTCCCCCATTCTCTCTCTCCCCCCTCCTCTCTCTCCCCCATTCTCTCTCTCCCCCCTTCTCTCTCTCCCCCTTCTCTCTCTCCCTCCTTCTCTCTCTCTCCTTCTCTCTCCCCTTCTCTCTCTCCTTCTCTCTCTCCTTCTCTCTCCCCTTCTCCCTCTCTCTCTCCTTCTCCC
>JAUZSX010344218.1:0-10398 GCA_034780655.1 Idiosepius hallami
CAAGTTTGGCACAAGGCCATTTTTACGTGCTCTTACTCGGGCTTTTTATATTCGGTGTTACCCTTCACCTAGATGAGATGCTCTCCCGAGCTAACGAGCTCTATTTGCCCGAGGCTGCTAAAGTGAAAGTAATGGTTTTTAACTGGGATTTGAACTTGCGTAATACAATTCCAGAGTTCGAGCTTTTACCAATACTCCACCGACGCTGTCCACACGACAGTGTGTTGTATGTGCCTTAAGGATTTCATAGAGCTTTTTTTTGTCTGATTTCACGCCTAAACTAAAGTTTTACCGAAATGTTGGGTCACTAATTTTGACCCCTTTTTTTTTAAATCTTTTTTTTTTCACAGCTTCTGCTTTCATGGCCTGACTGTGGGGTTGTTTAATGTTTCGCTCCAAAAGACTCGAGGCAGAAAAGAACGGATGAATAAATTTGTGGCTTTATCATCGTCTGTGAAATCTATATTTCAATCCACTATCCATTAACCCTTTGGATCCTAAGAGGACGATATATCGGCCCTGACAACATAAGGCAAAAGGAGACACACCATTATTTTACTTTTAACCCTTTAAACCCTATAGAACCAATATATCGGCCCTGGCAACTTATGGAAAAAAAATACATACAAAACAATATTTCAATCTCTGCCTTTGGATCCTGACTTAGCAATATTACCAAGTAGTCACTCCAAGCCGTTCTTTTATAAAATCATATTAGGGTCGAAATGTCAGTGTGTCTTTTTTTTGCCTTTGGTTACTTAGGCTGATATATCCCCCCCGGGTCAGAATGGTAAATGAGTTCCTGTAATATAACAACTCTGAGTGACTACTTGGGAATTTTGATAAGTCGGGATTCAAACGTTTAATATGTTCCTCTAATATAACAACTCTGAGTGACTACTTGGGAATTTTGATAAGTCGGTGTTCAAAGGGTTAATTTGAGATTATATTATTAAATAAATGAATAAATGAATATTTCAGTTTTATTGACGGAAAGAAAGAAAAAGAAAACAAAATGTCAAATGAAAACGAGGCTTTATTATTAATGTTTTTTCTTTTGACTCTAGTTTATTTAATCGGTTTCGTCATCTTACGACAGTTATTTCGTAGAAAATACACATTCCCCACTCAAATACCTCCACTATTTTTTGAAAATCAAGAAGAACTTCGAACAAACCAGTCATGTTATCGACGTTCTGTTGGTCAGAGCGAAATTATTTCTATAGACAGAGAAAGACATTCTTCGATCACAAAGCATAACTCAAGAGAGATCAGCGTCAGCGACAGAGAGAAATTGACGACAAATACAAATTTTAGAAAAGAATTAAGAAATGATGACCATATTATCGAGCCTATCTTTATCGAAACCGATAACCAAGACTTTGTTGGTCTTGAAAATATCAAGACTAGAAATGACAAGAATCCAAGAGCAGAGAAACATGTGAGAGACGGAACGAAAGTTTCACCGGAAGATGAACAACAACAGGTTAAAACTATTTCTGACGATTTTAGTGAAATAATTGGCCCTGAATCAGACAAAGATTTTTACTTGAAAGAAGAAACACGTCAACAAAAAATAAACGAACAAGTTTTCACGAATGGAAAAAAAACAATACCCAACCAAGAAGTTTTTTCATGTTGTTCCGATAAACCGGAAGCCATGTGCCATATTGATATACAAGGCGGAAACGAAGTATGTGAAAATCTCGAAAATTATTCATTAATCAGAGAAAAAGAAAATATATTCGATAATCATGAATCAAAATTATTGCCCTTAAATGAAACAAAAAATTCGAAAAAAGATTTCCTACCAAAAAAGAAGAATAAAAAAAAAGTTGCTGAAGGACAACGGATTTTTAAAAAATGGCGAAACGAAAACAAGAAATTCTCAGGATTGGATGATGATTCAATGTGTTTATTTTCTAATAAAGAAGATCTTGATTTACACCAAGAAGAAACTGATAAAAACATAATTCATTTTCAAAGCCAAGTTATCTTAAAAAACAACGAAGATACTAAATTGAAATCAGTAAAGCAGACAAGAATCAACAATGAAGGAGATGAAAAAGTTGAACACAAAGAAGAACTCGACTTTAAAGAAAACACAAAAATGAATCAAAATGGCGACGATGAATGGCTCTTAATAAATTATAACGAAGAAAACAATCAGATTTTAAATGAAGGATTACAAAAGCAAAAAGAGATTTCAAATTTACAAATCGATTCAATATTTTTCCGCGAAGAAGGAGTTCAATTCTTAGAAAAAGAAATCGATAAGGATCGATTGGTCTGCGGGCAACAAGAGAAATTCAATGGAAAAGATTTCAAACAAAAAGATCTTCCATTTTTAAAACAAGATTTTGACGATCATCAATTCGAAGTTTTTGAAAAGAAACAAAATGGCGATGAAGTGAAAGTTTTGTTTGAAGACAAAATGGAGAAATTAATCAATATTAAACAAAGTGAAAACATGAGAAAATTTCAACCCCAAAAAGATTTTTATTTACAGAAGAACGACAAAGGACAATTTGCAGACGATAAAGAATGTTTAGAAAACTCGTCTTACGTCATTCATTCGAAAGGACAACAAATTCCGAACAACGACTGTTTCCCGCTGATGTCGAGAAACAATTCATTACAAATTGACCGGGAAGTGAAATCGATCGACCAATCATTTCAAAGCCAGACAATTATTGATTCAAAAGATGAAGAAAACTTTCGTGAGGACAACTTTCGGTCAGAGTTAAAAGTTTCAAGATCACTAGAAGAAACCCAAAACATGAAAACCATTAAAGTTTGCTTGGAAACAGAACCGGAAGAAGGCCAATTGAATATTCTAGACTCCAGTCAAAACCTTAAATCTTTTCACCCCAAAACAATTTCAAATTCAGAAAATACTCACCCAATGTCACTCATTAAACAAACCCAATCTCCAATGAGAAATGCTCAGCCTCAAATGTCGTTTATTCCTTCAAGAAAATTTGAAATCCAGTCCTCAACAAAAACTAATCTTGAATCAACAAAAAAATCAAAATCCAGCGATTTTGAACAAATTGAAAACTTAAAAGAAAAACCGAAAAACACCGTCAAAAATCTGTGTCCCAATCAAAATCCGGAAAGACATTTTTCTCAGGAAATTTCTTTATTTCCGTTTTCAACAAAAGAAAAAAGTTCTTCTTTGCAAAATGATTTCGTTTCGCTTAAAAAACAGAATTCTTTGATAAACGATAAAAAATTTGAAATTACCCATAATTCAAGACCAGAGAATAATCAGAAAGAAAATCTCTTTTTGAAATCTTCTTCACAAACATTGAATGATATTTCGTCTCCTGAATTAAATTATCAACAAAATGGCGACTTTCATGATTTGAATGAAAATTCAAATGAAAAATTATTTTTGAATTCTGTTTCATGTCCTCAAGTTAATTCATCGACAATTTTTTCATTAGAAGATAATCTTAATGAAAATCCTGATATCCTTTTAAAGGAAACGCCAGATCTTTTGGGATATAATCAAATAATCCAAGCAACAAAAACTGAATCCGTTCACAAAGACGTCATTTTTTCACATCAAAATCTTGGCACTTGTCAAAATGATAATCGAAATAAAACGTCGTTTTTAGAATTGATTGAAAAAGAAATGAAAGAGAAACCAAATCCCCATTCACCAATGAATGACTCAAAACAAAATTCATTCGTAGCTTTTAAAAGCGAAGAAATCGCCGAGAAGACGAAAAATAATTTATTCTTAAAACAAAACCCCGAATTCTTTTCTCAAAAAGAAACGATAAAAGATTCATTCGAATCTCCGCTTACAACGGAAGTTTTAAATAAGAGCACAACTTCCGGTGGAAATGACTTTTCGGTAAAAGGAAATAAAAAAGTTCTTTGTGAAATGAAACGAATTGATGACAAATCGAAAAAGAATGAAAGATTCTTTGAAAATCTTAAGAACGAAAAGAAAAGTTCTAATTTGGGTTCTGTTTACAATAATGGTGCTATGCCAGGAATGTTATCAAAGGAAGAAATCGTTCCTGAATCATCTATCGATAACGAAATATCATTAACTCATTCTTATGATAAAAACTACACGACCAAAAATCCACAAATTGATCAATATATAACGAAATCCTTTAGGCAAAAAACGATGGTCAATTCGACTGAAGACGCGATTTGCCCAAAACTTCGATACGAAGAAAAACTCAAGCAAAAGCGAAAAAGAGAAACAAAATTAATTAATAAATCAAACATTCGAGTTGATTGGGAAAATATTAAATATATTTCTTTGGCTGATGAGCACAAAAATCGAAGCCAATCAAGAATTTCGGGTGTCTTTTCTAAAGACATGAGCCCAGAACAAAACCCAACCAATGTAAACCCCATTTACCCGAAATATACATCTAGACAATCAGCATTTCAAGTGGGAACTACAGATCTGAAACCCTTTTCGAAAATAGTCAGGAATAAAGGAATTCTCCCAGAAAAAAGATCTCCCCAAGTCAAACACCAAATTTGGAAAAACCAAGAAATATCGAAAAGGACAATAAACAAAAGCATGCCGGGATTGAAACAGGTTCGCTGGCTTCCTGGTTACGTTCTTCCTTCACCAATAATATGGGAACCCAGAGACACTTTGAAAATATTAGCAAATAAGCTTCCCAGAAACAGTATACTTAAACCCACAATTAATTGTAAGAATAAGAATGAAAGCCCACACAACAGCACTGAATATGAGACGGAAAGATCCTACTTTGAAGAAAGAAATCCTCTAAACACAGCTTTATCAACTCAATATGAATTCTACGATAGAGATCCATATTTGTGGCATTCCCAATACTACGATTACCAAAGACAATTCTACTGGAATGATTATTATAAAGATTTAATGTATTCTAGTGACAATTTAGAACCAAGATATATATATTCATCCGAGAACGAGACATTGTATCCTTGGGAAAGGTATTATTCTAGAAATAGTGAATATTTTCTTCCAAATGAATTTTTAGAGACGTCAGCTTCAGAGAAACACCTTCTTTCTTCTAAAATTGGGGAATCGTTTCCTTTTGAGGATAATATGCCCCAAACTGAGCAACCGAGAAACAATTCGAATTCCAGGTACGACCCTCGTGCTTATTCAGATCAAGACACATCAATTAAAGATAAAAAAAGACTAAAAAGACGCAGCAAGTTCTGCGAAGATCGATACCAATCATCACTGAATGAAATCGATTATAGGTCTCCGACACGATACGGGTATCGGAGCTGGATCGACCCCTTATGCCAATTTCAATCGCGATACCCGAAATATAACCGGCCTCTGACGCGATGCGGGTATTGGAGCCAGTTCGATCCTCGATGGCAATTTCAGTCCCAATACCCGGAATATTTTGATGAGGATTATGAATTTGAGGCTTATTGCAAATATTTTGATTATATCACAGGATTTAACCGCAGGAAAGATTATCGTGATTATTATTTTCAAGAGGAGTCACGAGATCGTTGGCCGAGAAGTAGATATCGAGAATGGTACGACGACGATGCGGAGAGATACAGGCAAGATTGTACGTGGGAGAAATATCTAGAGTTCTTATACGATAGCAAATTGGACGCTCATTCTCAAAGAAATTCTGATTTTGACAAACAACAGCCTTACGAAACATTCTCAGAGCGGGAAAAACACAGAAATAACGATGGTCGATTTTGGTCTTCATTTTCAAAAACAGACGACAGCTTGGTATCGAAACAGGAGAGCGACGAGAGCTCATTTGAACGAATCACTGATAACGTTACATCTTGGTCTAATGAGGGCAATAAAGGGGAGGTAACCCTTTCAGAAAGACACAAGATGGCGTCGTGGGAATGTCGTGGTATTTCAGAAAAACAATCTCTGGGTGAAACGAGGCATCGCAGCAGAGAAGTTTCTTTTCTACCTCAAACAGAGCAGAAATATCGAGAGCTCCCATACTGCCCGGCTATGAGGTACTATTCAGATAATGATGACAGCAACTCGGACAGGTCAGCCTTTTATCAAAGAGATGCTTGGAATGAAAACAACAATTGGTCAAATGAGGATTATTATTCTTATATTCCTCCATACAAAGAAAGGAATGATCAGTCATATTGGTAAGCCAACAAGAACTTTAGAAAGAAATAAAAAAAGTTTGTTTATTAACCAACATAGAGACCACCATAGAAACAAACATTATTATTAAAATGAAAAATAGAGGGTGTCCCAGAAGTCATGCACCATATTCTAATAGAATATTTGTGCTCTTGCATAAAGAAATAGAATGGGCGGTCTAAGTGTGAAATATATATAAATATATATATATATATAGTTATTGTAATAATCCACGTATACTTCTATTTAATGTGAGGTGTATAGTCTCTGGCCGAATGAGACTGAAGGTGGTAAAAGAAAGAATGCAAACAAAAATAGAAATAAAAAAATAAAAAATAATAAAAAAAAAATAAAGACAAAATTGAACAAAATAGAAGTACAACCTTTTGGTTTAAAAGAAGTATATTTTAAAAATTTTTGTTTGTTAGTTTCTAATATTTCGGGCTAGCCTCAGCCCTTCCTCAGATACTTCTTCTAGTCGGACTTGTGTATAGATAGATATATAGATATATAGATATATATATATATATATATATATATATAGATAGATAGATAGATAGATAGATAGATAGATAGATAAGATGTTCTTCCGTTTTAATACTTTTACTTTAACTTCTTCTCTCGATTCTTAACGCATTTCTTTTTCTCTTCTCTGCAATGAACGGGCGAAAAGGTTCTTCTGTTGTAGACAACATGGCGTCAGAGATGACACGAATCGGTTTGGCTGTAGCATGCAGAGGAATCGTACTTACTAGGGGTAATCACTCTATAAAGGGTTTGGGCCTGAATTAGGTTGAAGGGAAGGAGGGTCGAGGAAAAGTTGGGGTTTTCGTTGCAATTAGATTATTGACAAGAAAAGATACGATAGATAGATGGATAGATAGATAGATAGATCGGTGAATACATAGATAGATATATGATAGAATGATAGATCGATAAATAGAAGGATAGATAGATAGATAGATAAATACATAGATAGACTGGAATAGATAGATAGATAGATAGATAGATAGATAGATAGATAGATAGATAGATAGATAGATGGATAGGTAGAATGGAATAGATAGATAGATAGATAGTGGGAGAGAGAGAGATCAAGAGAGTGGAAAGTAACTGATTGATTGATTAATATAAATATTAAACACAAGAGTAAAACAGTGCTGTTATTTACTTTTCATCATGACAAAATTTCAAAATAATATTTGCTTTTCAAGTTTTTAGAAACCTGCATTGGTTTTATATTAACACAACTTGGAAATATCTTTTCTTTTAAAGCAGTTTTCACATGGTTTGTCTTTTGTATGTTAGAGTTAGGATTAGATACATTTTTATTATACACACATATATATTATATCATATTATATTATATCATATTTTATGTTATGTTATATCATATTATGATATTTTATATTATATAATATTTCGTTCTCTCTTTCTTTCTTTTTTTTTCCTTTCTTTTTTGTTCTCTCTTTCTTTCTTTTCTTTCTATCTTTCTCTCTTTGTCTGTTTCTTCCTACCATCCTTTCTTTCTTTCTTTCTTTCTTTCTTTCGTTCCTTCTTTCTTTTGTTCTCCCTTTCTTTTATTCTCTCTTTCTTTCTTTTCTTTCTTTCTTTCTTTCTTTCTTCTTACCATCCTTCCTTCCTTCCTTCCTTTCTTTTTTTCTTTTCTTTCCTTCTTTCTTTTGTTCTCTCTGTCTTTTTTCTTGCTTTTTTCTTTTGTTCCTTCTTTCTTTTTTTGCCCTTTATTTCTTTTCTTTCTCTCTTTTGCTTTCTTTCTTTTTTGCTCTTTCTCTCTTTCTTTTCTTTTCTCTCTTCTTTCCCTCGTTCTGCTTTTTTTCTGTATTTCTTTCTTTCCGTTGTTTGTTTTTTGTCTTTATTCCCCGTTTCTTTTTTCTTTCTTTCTTTATTTCTTTATTTCTCTCTTTCTCTCTTTCTTTTTTCCTCCCTTCTTTCTTTCTTTTGTTCTTTCTTTCTTTCTTCTCTTCTTTCTTTCTTTTGTTCTTTTTTCTTTCATTATTTCTGTCTTTCTTCTCCGTTTCTTTTTGTCTTGCTCGCTTTCTTTCGTTTGTTCTTTCTTTTTTTCTTTCTTTTCCATTTCTTTCTTTCTTTTCCGTTTCTTTCTTTCTTTCCTTTTTCATTCCTTTTCTTTTCTTCATCTCTTTTTTTTTTCTCTCGTATATATTTGTTCTGCTTTGTTCAACCTATTTTATCTAGCATCGACCCCTTCTGTAAACGAACCCTAAACCCTCGCCCGCTTCTGACTATATTTCTTTCATAATAACATGCAAACGTTATGTTTAACTGCAATTCATAATCAACAATACCGGAAACGGAAATAGGGAACCGGAAAGTGATTATTTGGATGAATCGTCAAAATTAGAGACGAGGGGAAAGGTGGTTGGGCCGAGGTAAACAATGACGCTGTTTGGTTTCTAAGCAACTGAATCGTTGCACAAAAAGCATAATGGCAATCACTCAAGTGAGAAATAGACTTTGATATAATTGTTACTAGTCTGTAACAAAAAATGAAACAGCGACTTATTAAATATGAAGGAGATCAACTACAAAATACAAATAAAACAGATTTCTATTCGATTAAGACGCATGCGCAAGCGATTGCGTCAATGGGTGAGCCTGTAAATGCACATAAAATTGTTTTTAGGGCAGCGACGGTGGACCATTGGTAAAAAGCTCGGGCTTTGGAATCGCATTACGCGTGTTCAAATCCCAGTCAAAACCATTACTTTCACTTTAGCAGCCTCTGGCAGATGGGGTTCGTTAGCTCGAGAGAGCATCTCATCTAGGTGAAGGGTAACACCGAATATAAAAAGCCCAGGTAAGAGCACGTAAAAATGGTCTTGTGCCAAACTTGGGGGTGCTCACCAAGTAAATATCATGTATATTAAATAAACAGCTCTCAAAGAAGTTAGGATCAAAAACAACCCATAATTTTTATTGGAAATCTGTATTAACCCTGTCACATCTAATGAGTTTATTACTAATCCTTAATCCTTCATTTTCAGATATAAAGGAAAAAGAATAATTCCTACTGCCCCTAATCAACCAAGTGAGGCATCTGCTCATTTTATGTTTGAACTTGCCAAGAACGTGCTTACAAAAGCTGGTGGAAATAGTTCCACTTCATTATTTACTCAACCCTCTAACAATAATAATCCAACTGGACCGCACCGGAATTTGCACCTGTGTGCCTTCCAGATTGGCCTCTATGCACTCGGTCTACACAATTGTGTTTCACCTAATTGGTTATCACGGACATATTCCTCACACGTATCTTGGATTACAGGTAAGTTCACCCGGAAATTTTATATACAATGTTAAATTAGTTTCTAGACTTGCTTTGTACAGGTATTTAAAATTGTTGTAAATTCTTGAAAATTCAGTATACAATTGCTCTACATCTTATGAGATGACTTACAAATTATGATTTCAAGTTCAAATGAACAGTTACAGCAAGAATTGAAATAGGAGGTAGCTTCAAATAGTTTCTTGCTTTGTACAGGTATTTAAAATTTTCATAAATTTGTGAAAATTCAGTATATAATTGCTATACATCTTATGAGATGACTGACAAATTTTTATGATTTTTAAGTTTAAATGCCTTTCAAATAGTTTCTAGACTTGCTTTGTACAGGCATTTCAAATTGTCATAGACTTGTGAAAAATTCAGTATATAATTGCTATACATCTTATGAGATGACTGACCAATTTTAATGATTACTGGTACAAATGAACAGCTAGGGTAGAAATTAGAATATGGGGTGGCTTCAATAAGTTTTTAGACTTGTTTTGTACAGGCATTTAAAATTGTCATAGATTTGTGAAAATTCAGTATATAATTGCTATACATCTTATAAGATGACTGACCAATTTTTATGATTTTTAAGTTTAAATAAACAGCTATAGCAGAAGGGCCTTTCAAATAGTTTCTAGACTTGTTTTGTACAGGCATTTAAAATTGTCATAGATTTGTGAAAATTCAGTATATTATTGCTATACATCTTATGAGATGACTGACTAATTTTAATGGTTACAGGTTCTAATAAATGGCAAAAAAGGGAAGCATTGGTAAAAGCTTGGATTCTGGAATTGTATCACGCAAGTTCCAGTCAAAACCATTACATTCACTTTAGCTGCCTTGGGCAGATGAGGCTCGTTTATTCGGTAGTGCAACTCATCTAGGTGAAGGGTAACACTGAATTCAAAAAGCCCAGGTATATAGAGCACGTAAAAATGGCCTTGTGTCAAACTTGGTTTGG
>JAUZSX010344249.1:0-10397 GCA_034780655.1 Idiosepius hallami
ATATTCTTGCAAGTAAACATTTTGTATAGGGTTTATTACGAGGAAAGTAAAAGTATTATTATGTTTATTTAGTTTTAATTTCTTCTCTCTCACAATTATATTCTTACTTTATTTACCTTGAACAAATAGTTAAAATCTGTTTATCATCAATCAGTTGCAATAGCAACATGCTAAAAGACTTGCTTGTCTTTTTCTTACCTATCTGGCTTTAACTGTTCAATCTCATTTCACAAAAAAATTCATATTGCCTTTGTTCAAGAATTAGGATTGTAAGAATTGTCTTTTTAAAAGAAAGAAACCTGATAAATAATTGGTTCAGGACAAGAATTGAGTGCATCTATACCATTTGCATTTCAAAATGACAACAGTTCCATTTTAAATAGATTATTTTCAAGCAAAACATATTATATCTAAACATTCTAAGATTTTACTAATTTAAAAAAAAAATTGATACATAGTCATATTGAATTCTAATTTATTTTATTGAATTATTCCATTTTGGACAGCACATCTTTCATCTAAACTTGCCTTTTACATTCAAAACAATCTCTATAATATATTTAGGATCATCATTATCATGAGTTGGATTGATATCTTTCATTTATTTAGACCTTAAAGCATTTTTTGAGTGAGGAGTAAAAGAAATTGGTGCTCAGCCAACATAAGATTGGATTGTAAAGTGAAATAATGATCAAGAAATTATGAATGTAAACAATGCAATCTCTTTGTAGCAGTTAAAAAGCTACAAACAAGAATAAAAACCGGAATCTCTTTGGATGCAAGATGTATTAATATTGCCAATGTCTGACATAAAAACCATATGAGTTGTCAATTGCTTCTACCTATTTATTTTTATTTTTCAGCATTGCATTTTGCTAGAATTCATCATTTTCATTGCTTTGCTTCTCTTTTGTGATAATCTATTCATTGTTTGATAAGATTTAAAGACTGAAAGGAAATGAGATTGGGTTGTTTTTTTATAATCCATGTTTTAAAATAGATTTCACTTTTTGTAAATGTTACTTGCTAATGACATACTATAATCATAATGTCTTGTTAAATGTAATTATAATATATACACTCAAATCCCAGTGCTATTGATTTATTAGTATTGTTTAACGTATTATATTTAAAAATAGATTACACATTTTATTAGAAAAATGTTATTCTATTTTTCTAATAACCATTTCAGTTTCTTGTGCAACCTCCTATAAAAATATTTCCCAACATTTAGTTTAAAAATATTACAAGGAAAAATAACAATTTTTTTTTGTTTTTTATCATTTTCACAGTTTTATAAAGATTTTGGTCTATGTTCCCTAAGTTTTCTCTCTTTGTATCTTACTGAACCTTGAAGTTATCATTTCAAAACTAAGAATCTTTAATGAAATCTGAAAGTATAATCTGTTAATCAAGCTATCAGGTACATTATTCTCAAATTTATGTATTAGTCTTCAATATTCTTCATTATATTTTCTTATGATTAAGATTTAAGCTACAATACTCTCTAAATATCTTTGACAAAATTAATATATTGCTCTATAGATGAACCACATTTAAAACAGTAAAAAGTTAAATAATCATTATTTATATTGTTTTTTATTGTTTCCACTGTAAAACCTACAACTTTCAGCTAAGGTTTATCAATTACATATTATAATAAAAATGTGTTTGTCAAAAATCAAATCATGTCAATACAAGCAATAGACTATGAAGCTGTTCCTCTTGCAAGAACTCTGTGCTCTCAGAATCTTTTATGTAGCTGAGGGCCATCTAATCTGCATTAGTATATCAGAAACTGGCATTATTTTGTGAGATTGTTAGAGATTGTTAAAAACCTTTCGGTATCACCATTTTGATTCATTTTTTTTTTCATTCTTGACTTAACCTATCACACAAATTTGTACGTGCTTCATGGTAGGCCTCTTTTGTGGTTTCTGCAATTTTCCCCTCAAGTAGTGAAGTAATTCAACACAAGCTTCAACAATATTTCTGTTTCTCTTTTCACGTATCTCTGCTATCATTCTAGAATCTTTGACATGAAAATTAGGATTAGCTTCTAAAATATATGTAAAGCATTATTTAGGACATAATTTTTTAGTTATGTATTTACATAACTCAAAAATTGTTTTACAATAATCTAGAAGTTTTGCAAACATATTTCTAGAAACAACAATTGAAATTAAAAAATGATAGCCAATATACATGAGAACAGAATTAGAAAGATAGTAGAAGCATGGGTAATGCATTACATATGTAAATCATTTAAAAAAAATATCAAAAGTCTAAATAGTTCAAATCGATTGTTTGCCTAGCCCATTTACTGTAATTTTTTTACTTTAATGATATTAAAAGTTGAACAAAAGACATAACAGCATTTATCTAGCAGTCTTACAATTGAATTGTAATTATTTCACTCTGACTATAGCTTAAATTCCAATTAATTAAAGCTTAAATAGGATAATGACTGCTAGTATTGAGGTAAATATTTAAGTTGATGGCACAAATTATTTAGCTGGGTTTTCTTTTCAATTTTAATTTGTTATTTTTTTCTTTCACATTGAATGCTTGATCATCTGTCTTCTGGTTTTAAGCTATTATGCTAATCTTTTGACCACTGCCCAAGATTGACCTTTTAAGCATCAGGCAGACAAAGATGCTAAGTGGAGAGATGCCAACAACAAATGTGCTCTCATTTGCTTTTGCACTTTTTATATGCTATATTGATTTTTTTTCCTTTAAAATGTTAGGAGTTTGAAATTAAAACAATGAAAGACTTTGACAAAAAAAAATAATGTATTCATTCAGTCAACAGGTGTTGTTTCTTTTCTTCTGTAAAGTCTATAATAGTCTAGTAGTAAGAATTTTGATTTTGGAATCATTATATATGAGTTAAAAACCCAGCTGGTCTTATTCACTTTTAGGCTAATAGGTTTTGAAAAGGTATGAATTCTCTAGCATTTCTCTTGAAAAATTATTCTCTTTAGTTTGACCTAAGAAAAAAAACCTAGTGTTCATTTCCTGCTTTTGAGACAAATATTCATGGTAAAATAAACTTCTTTCTAGTTTATAGATGTTTTTAATCTTGTACAACAGCCAAACATCGTGTGGATGAAATATGAAGAAGATAAGGTGTGTCAGGGAAAAAAGAAAACTAAAAACAATGATGATTTGGTATTTAAGTACCACAGAGCTGTAGCACTGCCTGTTATTGATGCCTTCTATCTTTTATCTGAAAATTACTAAACTAAATGTCAATTGCCATCCCTTAGTTTATGAAGAAAATTACATTCTTATTTAATTAGTCTGAAGACAGGCTCATGACAAGATAATTTCTATTCTTTAACTGTTGTCTGGCAGTGAACCAAACACTATCATTAGTAATGTTAGTGAAATAAATGTGCACATAATTTACAAATACAAATCAAGAAAATAAACATAATTTTGTTGCCTTCTTTTTATATTGTAAGTTGTTGCTACTAGATCATCAATAGTTACAAGTATTGTATATTGCTGGCAGCCAGAGACTGCGGGTCAAGGATATTATTCCCAAGTGGTGTCTGACAAGAAATTACGTCATTCTTGTCAGCCTCATTCTGAAGCCTTTGTTGATTAAAATTATAGACTATTAAGAATTCTTCAACATAAAAGCATGTAAGAGTAGGTGAGTTTAGATAAGGAAAAAAATAATATAAAAGTAAACTAGTCAAGAAATTTAAATATGTCTTTAAGTAGTACTGGTTTGCACTTAACCTGTCTCACCCAAATAACAGGTTCTTAACCATTTTCAATGGTGCACCTCAAAGCACAGGAAAAATATTCCATGACAATATTTCTTGGTTTGCCTAAAACCCTTTTATTCAAGTTTGGAACATCTGAAATATGTGGTGGGTCTATTAGTAAAATAATGAAAAAAAAAAAGTATAGCATAATAATGATTTTGTAATATACATAAGATTACATGGCACAGCAGTTGAGAATGATTTCTCTCAACCCAAGACTGAAATAATAAGTAGAGGCTATGGTCAGTTAAGAAAAGCTCATTGATTAAATCTGATTGCAATGAAAGGAAAAGATTCTATTTATAAAATCCTGTCTGCAGTCATTGTTATTTCAAGTGATTTAGGAACAGTGAAAATAATATATAATTGTATAGCTACTAAATACTATGTATCTTTAGTATTTTAATTACTGAAATCAAACTATTTTAAGACTTGGATATAATATTTAGTTGATTTTTTATAATAAAAAGATTAAACTCAACAATATTTTTAAAAATTATTAATCCTTGTAACAAGTGTTTAAAAAATTCAAGAATTCTAACCCTACTTTGTTCAAACAAGTGTTTTTCATGTAGATTTGGGTCCTAGAAATATAAGTTAAAGATTTAAAATGTTTTGAATGGTCAATTTATTTTGAAGAACAAACAGAAACTGCCTTTTGATTTATCTAAACACTGATACAGCTGTTTCTTTCAAAATAAACACAATTACAAAAGATGCAATGAATTTTTGAATGCAATGTACATCATAAAAGACATTTTATCTAGATTTTATCCAAATTCTGTGTTTGACAAGTATTGCATTTCGACTTGAAATTATTCAGTAAATCTCATAAAATTTCTTATCTTTACAGTCTATGTAAAATAATTCCATCATGTTAAAAAGACATGTCAGTTTTCTCCCATCAATAAAAATAAAATCTCCCTTCCTCTCCTTCCAATCCTTCAGATTTCTTGATTGAATTTGGGAACCTTTATTATTGATTTTATTGTTCTTTAGAGAAAAAAAATGTGTATTTCTGCTAATCTCAGACTAATTCCTCTTCTCACAAACTCTTATAAATGAAATAGGCAAAAATAACTAAATACACATTTCCAAGGCTTGATTAGAAAATAAGCACACTCCATGCCTAGGATTGAATAAAGAGTTCAAAATTCTATGATGATTCCCAATTATAATATATAGGTTTCTGAGTTCTAAAAAAGTCCAAAGGATTCATTGGCCAAAATGTTGTAAAAGTAACAATGATAAAGATGAGGACCGCAGTCTAAAAAATAAATTATAAAGCCTCAACTCGAGAATCCTGAAAAACTAAGAACATCTTTTTGACAAAATTCCAAATTAATTTTCAAACCTTGATTTTAGTTGGAATCATTTACGAGTGGGAACCCTGATTGGTTAATTGAATAAAATGTAAATTATCTGCTTTATTTGGAAAATATTTTAACAAGATTTTTTTTTTATCAAGACTAAAATTCTTAGTGTAATTTTTCTGGTGATTCTTTTTTTTTTTAACAAAAGGACAATTTTTTTTTTTAAATGGTGTTTATTTCAAGTTATATTCTGAAAAAAAAACATTGAAAAATTAAAAAACTTTTACTTGAATGAATACAAAAATTCCCATTTGAGGGTATGACAAACTAAGTAACAGACCGTTCAGGGTTTAACATAAAGAAGCATTCATTTTTGAAATTATCATAGTCTTAAGGGCACCTGAACAAAATTCCGAGGAGTATAAATATTGTTAGGCCTTAAGTAAAGAAATCCCATTCTTGTATCATCTCTTCTGAGTTTGATGCATTAGTATGTATGTGTGAAATTGTTGAGTGCTATTGATATCATCTCTATGTGCTACATATTTGGGTCTCTGATGACTGAAATAATTCCACCCACCCAGCAAAGGATTTTAGCAGGAATTTTGTGTCTTAACTCTTTCAACATTTATTAATAGCAATAGAAAAGATCTTCAACACAATGTTTTTTATCAATTAACATTTCAACCTCTTTTTTTAAACTTATATTTAAATGATCATCTTTAAAAACAAACTAATGCTTATTTTCTTAATTTTGTTTGCTAAGTAGCAGTAAGATATTTTTTATAGATGAAATAGTACTTATATTTAATTTACTAATATTGCTTTTTGAAATTTATATAAAATTAGGTGCTAATCAAATTGTATTTTATGATTGAGCAAGAGCTTTTTTGATTTTTTTTTATTGAATTTTAATTTGTATGTAATTTTGCTTAAACCTGAAACCCAGTTCACTTTTTTGAAAAAGATTAAACTTTATCATTTATCAAATAAAAAGTCTTTTCTACTTTCTTTTTATGTTAATACATTTCACATTTTTTATTAGAATTTAAGAATCTGAGATTTTTCCTTTAACACACTGGACTATTTCGTTTGAGAATTATGATCGCAAGAAAATTTGAATTCTTCTTTATTTGTGACATTTATATTTGATTTAATATCAAATGGAAATATAAGAATATACTTATCCTTCCAGTCATAGGTTAAATGTGAGGCTAAACTACTCTTTAAATAAGCCAATCATCTAGGTTAGTAGTTAACAAATACTGTGAAGAAAATATTTCTTACTCTGGCATGGTATTTCAGTCTGTTTGTTGGATATTGGAGTGAGTGACATCAATTTGGAGGTGTTCAACAGAAACCAGCAGAGAAGTAATATAAAAGTTTATAAAGTAAATAAGTGCCCGTTCTCTATTTGTACAACAACTGTATTTAGACAAAACTGAATTTGATAGTATGTGAGATTGTTGGAGATTTCACATGTGTAATTTGTGGGAGGCAACTACTGGAGGCGGGCATGTCGACATGGATTCAAGGTGTATCTATCGAAAGGTGTCAGGGGTTGCTATAAAAGGAGTCTATATACAGTCTAGCAGTGGAGTTCCAAATCCATAAACCATTGGCCCTGTACTACATTCTCTAAACCTTATCAATTCTTTCTCAAATTTGCCTTTTTCATCATCATTTTCTTTATTCACTTGGTCAATAGGGAAACAAACAATCTTCAATCTTGCTTCAAGAGTATTTTTTTAATTATTGTTTGTATATAATATGATGGATCTAGAAGTTCTGAATTTGATAAGTCTCCTTCTGATCTTACTAAATTTGGTCACTTATTTGGTCAATAATTGTTTGTCCAACTAACAATATATTTATTTATGAGATTTATAATAATATTATGTATGAAAACTATATCTGAAAAACAGAAGGATTAAATATTAAATGACAGATGTTGATATGCTATTAAACAAATAAACCCAAATTTGATAAATTAGTGAGTAATAAAAGTATCAAATCATCAGTTATATATTCATCTTTTTAACATTAGATAGATTTGTATTGAAAAAAAAAGAAGTTTTTCATGTATTACAAAAGACCCTGTTATCAATAAGATGATTGATATTACATTTTTTTCTTCATATTATATGCAAGTCTTCTTTTCTGTGTTTTTCTTTTCTTTATTTGTTCTTCTGTTTGGCTTTTTTTTTTAATCAATCTTTTATTTTTTCCTTTTTTTCTTATCCTTCTCAATATTTTTTCCTACAAATTTCTTCTACTAAAATTTTGGTTTATTTCCTCCTTTCTTTTTTTTCTTTCTTCTCTCTTTATTTTTTCTTCTTTTCTTTATCAACTATGTAACTTTGGTTATGAATAGCATCCATAATTACTAAAGTTCCTACTTATCTGAATTTGGATATTTGTCTTTGATGTTGTTCACATATTTTTAACACATTATGAAACTATTTATATCTGTTGATCTTTCTCTTCTTTAATGAGACAAATACCTTTTCCTATAGATAGAAGCAATGAAATTATAATACAATGTAGATAAAACAGATTTTTCTAACTCTCTTTTAAAATGTGTTTCTTACTCTTCCATCCTCTTTTCAAATAATTAATATTATAAATTTGTTATCAAGCTTCCAGACTGATGAGTGGGTTAATTTATTATCAATAAATACTGAATTGTCCTTACATATTTTGAAATCATAAAAATCTTTATTTTGGTTTCTATTCTATTCTTTAAAGCAACTTGTTGATTTCTTTTTATAACAGGATTGTTACTATTATTAACATGGATCCATCCAAAATTCATCGAGAAGCCCTATATCAAGAGATGACTTAATATTTTAAATTTTGATCATTCATTTTAAGATCAGGATACTCCCACATACAGACAAATATTAACAAAAATATAACCTCCTTTCCAAAAGTTAGGAAGAAGATGAATATACAGGCTTTAATAAATGTTTATTTTGCTTGTTCATTTTTGAAAAAAAACAAACGAGTACTCAAAAATATTTGAACTTAAAATTACTACTTTATAACCAATTCAGTTTAAAGAAAAAGAGTCTAAGAAAATAAAAAAGACGACAAGCAAATCCTCAATAAAGACTTCAAAATTAACAGTACTCAATTGCATTTTAAAAAGTGAAGTTAATTTTCTAAATTACTCCTTTTTTTTCTTTACTTTTCTCTGACATATTAAAATAAAGTAGAATGAAAAACAACTTGGAGAAATGACTTGAAATTTTTGAAAATTATTTTATTCATTAGTAAACAAAGATTGATTGACAAGCAAATGAATGATTTGAGTTCATGATAAGTGAAGAAAATGAATTAAATAGTCAGCTCTCATATAACAATAATCAACTAACCTTTGATCTGAAATTGATCATGTGCTGCAATATCTAATAACTCAAAGCTACCTTACAATCATGTCTGACTATTAGTGAGAATTTCAATATTAAATTATTTTTTTTTAAAGAAAACACCTGCAAAACATCTGTATATGTATAAAAGTGAGCAAGTGTGTGTGAGGAAGGACAGTCTCTACCAAACTATTCTGCCAATTTTGGATCTTGAAATTTGATATATGCGGTTTTCAGATCTAGGGAACACTTTCTAACTATATATAAATAAATAGCTGATTAGGGGTCAACATTTGGAATTACAAATAAAATAAAGCACAAATCAAAAGTGAGCATCAAAGCCTTCAGACTAAAAATTTGCATAGCACAAGACCAGCATGATTCAGACCAGCAAAATTTGCAAAGTATAATGCTAACCTTTATTTCATGAAATGCAATTTGAGTTGATATTTTTATTTTTGGAAAAAAAACTTATTCAAATTTTTTAACAGTAAACTCATTTCCTTAAAACCATCAACAGAATGAAATAAATAAAAAATAAATGGAAAAGTTTTTTTTTTCAATATATTTCTTTCAAATCTGGTAAAAATTTGGCTTAATAAATGATTTATTCTTTTTTTTCTCTTTTTTATTGATTTTTATTGATTGCACATTAAATTTTCAGATTATAAAAAATAAATTGGAAAAAAATTTAATATCTAAAGATTTTTAAGGGGTACTCAGTTTTTCATACAACATTTCAGTAAATCAATCCCATGTGGAAATTCTATACAGAGGCTTACAAACCACCATTAACATTAAGACAAAAAATATTGCACTTTAATACTGCCTAAAGCTTTCATTATGTTCATCTTTTCTCTGAAGTTTTATGGTTATTCTCTATTGCCAGCCAATTATTGGTTTTGAATATTAGAATTCAAAGTCTGTTTGCTAAGTGATTTTGAAAATATTTTTGCAGCTTCTGAAATTAAATATCATTTTAAATATTTTTTCGTTTGTTCAAGGAAAAATATTGTAGCAGAGAATCAATAAATCAACATTAAATTTTCTTCATTTTCCTCTGGGACGCATATGGCCTTAGAAAACTTTTCTTGTTTGGTTTGATTACCCAGGTTCTTCATTTAGGAATGGGTTTTCTTTTCAGGCCATGATTATCAGCAACTTTCAGTCCAGCCAGCATCTTGATTGCTGTGGATTGTTCATTTAAAGTGGCACCTGTTTATACAATGACAACTGAAGCTTCCTTTACGAAGCAAGTCTTACCTCTACACCACCGCAATTATGTACCCCAATAAAATATCTGACCCAACACCTTATTTGAAAAACATATCTTTAAAAAAACTGCCATATTTATAAGAAATATGTAAAATGATAAATTTCATATTGTGAAACTGCAGAATTTTCTTACCACTAGGAATAACATATTTTTATAAACTTTATAGTACATGTTCTTCAGTAGTTACCTGTGATAGTATCAGGATTGCTGTTTCTTAACTTTTATGATAGAGTATGATGCTTGTTGAAAACAAAAGTTCTAAGCATAAAACCATTATAAAATGGTTTTACTCGTTAAGCACAAAATTAATTTACTCCAAAAGACTCTGTTGAGAAAGCTAAACCATAAACATAACTCAATGATGCTCAAGTCTAGAATCTCTGAAACTATAGTTACACTGCAGTAAATGATAAAGCTCTGTGAATCACTGAGAACTACATCAACACTGTGGTGCATCATATGTATAGTTATAGCTAAGCAAAAACCTTTTGATGAAGCCATGATTAATATATAGTGCTATTAGTATTCCTATAGACTCACCTGTGGCAGTCGACGTGGCTCAGTGGATAGACAATCGGATTCGGAACCGTGCTACGCGGGTTCGAATCCAAGTTGTTCCGTCTACGTTAACATGTCGACTAATACCCTTGGGAAA
>JAUZSX010344260.1:0-10397 GCA_034780655.1 Idiosepius hallami
TCTTCTCTATTTATTTCAATGCAGGTCTTTCTTGTTTTTTTTTTTAAACTAATTTCATAGTCATTGACTTCAGTTGTCGCCTAAACCGTTTGATGGTGAGGTCATTGTTTTTCAAGTTTTCTTTGATGCTTCATTTATCCCCACCCATTAAAACACCCTCCTGTGACCAGAAAACTCGCCGTTGTCGGCTATAAAAAGAATTGTGGACGACGTCCCAACCTAACGTCACCACAATTTGGTGGTTGTTACTCTCAGTCATGCAATCTTTTATTCTCTTTTCGATGAGCGGCTTTAATTTGGGCATTCACAGAATATAAAACTTCAGAGAGAAGAGAAAAAGGAAGCTATATTGCTCAACTAGCAATTCATTTAGACGTTTGTGAGTGTGTGTGTGAAAAAATAGACAGAGAGAATGACAAATAGAAGGACATACAAAGAATGTGAGATATGGAGATGAGATTCATTTCAGGATAGAAGCAGACAAGTAGAAACAATTTTACTGTTAGAAAAAATAGGAAAGAAAAAAATGATAACATAATAAATATACGCGTATAAAATTTAACAAAATCTGTTTTATTTAATGTCTTCATTCTTTTTGCTTCTTGTGTGTTCAGACCGTCACATTTTACTAACATTTCTCAATTATCTCCCTTACTAAATAAGTTCTTGAAAAAGTGGATCACTTGGAGCATTGGTAAAAGCTCGGGTTCTGGAATCGTAGGACGCGAGTTTAAATCGCAGTCAAAACCATTGCATTGACCTTTAGCTGCCTCGGGTAGATGGAGCTAGTTAACTCGGGGGAGTATCTCATCTAGGTGAAGGATAATAGCAAATGCACAAAGCTCGTGCAGTGTATCAAATTTGAGTCTGACAACACAATTGGTTTAATTTTACACCGTGCTTTTGATGCGAATGCAGTTTAATACAACTAAGATTGTGGCTCCTTTTAGGGGTCCATTCGGTTTATTTAAAAGACTCATGGAAAGTCAGCAAGTTTGAAAAGCGAAAACATATAACCAAAATGACACTCAGTATTAATTGATTAGTTAATTATGTGCTTTTCATAAAAGTTCACGTATAACAATAATTATATTATTATTATTATTATTATTCCACCATTAACTTGTTGTTAGAGCCAGATTTCACAATAAGCGATGCAGGCTGAAGCCTCGTGCCTCAAAATCCATGGGCCTCAAAATTCAATTTCGAAGTTTATGATTGGTTGCTGGACATTAAAAGAAAAACCCAATGAGTAATAAATTTCCTTGGTCGTTTATAAAAATTCAAATTTAGTATTTATTTTTTTTAATCTGGACACGTTTTAAACAAATATTATAACCACTGATTAATAAAATTAAAAGCAAAAGTGTTTTAATTATATTTTTATTTAAAAATTTGAACTAATGAATGGAGAGGATAAAGGGTGAACAGTTCAGTGTACTAATATTTTTAAAATTAATCCTTAAGACTCTAGAGGGTCGATATATCGGCCCTGGTAACATAAGGAAAAAGAAGACTTATCAATAATTTGGCCCTAATATGTTTCATTATTATAACAACTCCAAGTGAGTACTTGATAATTTTGATACGTCAGGGTCGAAAGGTTTAAGTAATGTCATGTTGTTCAGATGGAAATCTGAGTTTTAAAAAGAAAGTAAGGTGGTTTCACAAATGGAATAGCCTAGAACATCTCATGGTTTAAATCCGACCCTGTTTGTGATTATAAATAAATATTTATATTTATTAATACTGTTATTTTATAAAACTTGCTATAACTATATTTTCCTTTTTTTTCTTTGTAGGTAAGTAAAACCTTTTAACCAACATTGCTGTTCATTATTTGGTTTCTTTACCATTTCGAACCCAGTGTGTTATACTTACCAAATTATTTGGTTTTTCGCAGGTGAGTGAGTCTTTTTGTTTGTCTTCCCGTTTCAGTTCCCGAAAAAATAAAGGTAACACCCTCGGGTATTTGCGTGGGGAAATCTTTAGTTTTGCTGATTTGATAATAAAACTTAACCATAGACTATCTTGTTTCTCTGGGCTTATTTCTTTAAATATCTGAATAGTATCTTTCGTCTAATATTATTATTATTATTTTTATTTTTTGGAATGGTGTTCATCTTCGGCGTCGTGTTCCGTATTATCTCTTTTCTACTCTCAAAACAGGATCTTTTCTGTGGTTTCTTCACTTTTGGAAACAACCAGAAGTCGCAAGGAGACATTTCTGGAGAGTAAGGAGGTTGGTGAATGACTGGAATTCCATGTTTAGCCAAGAAATATTATATTTAATGGGACTAGTGTACGGGAGCGTTGGGAAAACAAAACCCGGGTACTTTTTAGACAGTAAAAGTATTTTTGAGAAGAGTAGCGCCGCGCTATCGTCTCTGTTTCACACGATAAAAATAAAGGTCAGATATTTTTTGAAAGCCTTTGAATGATACTATAAGTCAAGTGGAGTTTCATTTGTAATTTAAATATTAATAGCTACGTATATCACGCCTTCTTACATTTTTAGAAGCCTAGAATAAATTTATTTCAAATCAAAAGACGTCAATTCCGCACCCGAACTTCTTGTGGTTGCTTTTTTTTTTAATTGATAAGATAAATTTTTTTTATGAACAAAATCTTTATGATAAAATCTTTTAAGATTTCCTACCGTTTTTTGTTAAAATAGAATTTTCTTTAATTGGGTAAAATTCGTTTTGAACTCAGCCACTACTGTCAAGGATAATCTCTTTCTGTCAACACACATACTTGCGATTTTTACCTAGAGAACAAAGCTCCCTGGAAATCGTTATCAAATATTATCTTTACTTCTCGACATAATCTATATGACCTGAACTTCAGGAAAAAGTTGTTTATGTATATCAGTTAAAACCTAAATTCAGAACATTCCTTGATGTTTACAATCTGATTAAGGTGTTCATTTATTTTTACCAATATCTTTGTGTGTGTGTGTGTGTGTGTGTGTGAGAGAGAGACAGAGAGAGAGAGAGAGAGTGAGTAAGTAAGTAAACAAACAAGCGACTTTTATGTTCTGTATCATGTGACGGTACGTACTTCTTTCTCCGAATCAAATAAGTGACCTCTTGTGGCACATTCTGAATTTGTGGATTTGTAAAGGAATATCTTCTCTCATCTACGCCATAAATTTGTCTTTACTGGTTGTGAAAGCTTTGTTAAAATGTAACGTCAATGACCCCACCCGACCGATAAAGTATATTGTGGGGGTGGGGATCTGAAGCGCTTGATATATTCACTGTGCGAACAGAAAACCTGCCTTATCTTGTTTGGGTGGCCGGGTCTGTTCATGTAAAGAGAGTCTTACTGGGTTATGAGAGTATCTTTCATTTACTAGAGGCTCACCTTTATTTTGTTTATTTTTAATTCTTTTTCTAGAACGAGATTTAAAAAATCATTGTTCAAATAAATGAAACTTAATAAAGCACACGTATTTGTGGTGAGACTCTAGACATTGTGTCCTATTTTGGTGGTGGACTGTTAACAAACTTTGAAGACATTAAACACTTTGTAATCAAGATTTAACGGTTTTTTAAGGTATTAATATTGTTTTTATGCATTAAAACGCGTATTCATTCAGATTTCTATTTATTTATCCACAAACTCTTTCAAAATATACTGTATTTCAGAAAAAATAAAAACTTTAAAGATATTTTTTTATCTTTTTAATTTCCAAAAGTCAAGATACCTCCACCAGCAATATAATATTTTTAAATGATCAAAAATTGTCCGAGACATATGAATTTTACAAGCAGTTCCTGAATCGGGTAGGGTTTTTTTTATCACAATCTCGATAATGGCGTTAAATAAGTTGGTTACCCTGCAAGGCTTCATTAATCTATTAGAAATTCTGTTTTAAGGCATGTCAAACTTATTAAAATAGTTGTCGCTAGAAATAATTTCAATTAAGTATGGAACTTAGTTATCGACTGTTTTTTTTTAACCTGTAGTAATTAATTAGGAAAAAAAGAGTTTAATTAGATTATATTAATCTGATAATATGTGGTTGAATGCATCAATATTCAAAATAAATTAATTTAAATGTGAACTTGAATGGGATTTATTTAATTTCTAAAACTAAAACTCTTGGCTTCGATGGTATCAGAATAATCTAACAATATCGTCTTGTCTTGGCATGGCATACATATTGACAGTACGCCAGGTTGTTGCCATGGTAAAAGAACTACGAATGGAATTTTTCGTCACATAAGGTAAATCAATTTCGATTTTACAAGTGGCAGTAAAAATTTATCCTCTTTTAATGACACTTTTGAAAGAGTAAAGTCTCTAAGAAAATTGATTGAGAAAACCTGTTTCGTTTTATTAGCAGCACCAAAAACGATAAAAGAAGGAAGATGTATTTACATTGGCAAACTCAAACATATTTACCATGACTTTAAATGTATTTGAAGAAATGCTTGCAAATGAAAACTTTTCATCGCACTAAAATGTTTAGTTAACAAAATAATGTTATAAATGCTTACAAAGTGTTCTAGAAATCTCAAAAGGACTCAACTTATTTATACATTGAAAAATACACACACAATTATCTTATTTATTTCAAAACACGCATTTTTCTTCCATTAGATATTTAAACGAAGATTTTAAAGTTTTCTTTTTCAATTAACTAAAAACTTGTAAGTAAAAATTTTTTAACAATAATCGGGGGAAGAACAAAACCTGAAATGTGGCTACTCGCATTTTTAAAAGAAGTTACGCTCTTTTTGCACTCGTGTAAATTACACATTACAATAAATAAGAAAAAATAAAAATAATACAAAAACTATTTTAATACTATGTAGATCGATGACAACAATATCTACCTCGGTACTTACATGCCTATCTGTCTGTCTACACGTGTATCAGTCATGGTTTTATTTTTGTGGCGTTTTGTAGTCAATAAATTATTGGTGTCGCTAATAAGTTTTACAACATTTCTAGAAACTTAAATTAATTAATTTTAAACTATAGGTTTTTTTAAAAGATATAAAATGTTTAAATACAGTTACAAGATTAAGTTAGTTGTGGTTCTTTTCTAATATAGACACCTGATTGTTTTTCGTAATCCTTTAGGTGAGGTATGATTAATGATTCTAGGAGTAATTTTCGGACAATTGTCCTCATCTTTATTTTCTTCTTAACGACGTTTCGACCGGGTAAGCCTTCGGTCTTCATCAGGTGTAAATGAGTTCATGTTTGTTAACATTTGTTTTTCTAATGTTTATGTTGCTAGGTTTTTGTTTTTGTATTAATTTAAGTTATATACATATATTTTCCAAATCTCAAAACCAGGATGTTCTCCTGACGATCCAGAGGGTGAAAGCTGGGTAGAGAAATTCTTTAATAGATAAATGATAGCTCTACTTTAGTATTGAGCACTTTACTTGTTCATTAAACACCAGTTTCTTCTGTCCACAAAACACGAAGAATCCAACTCACGCACACACAAACACACACACACACACATATATATATATAAGTGTAGACACGGAGTCAACAGCCTTCGGTGACTGTCGATTTCTCGAATGCGCGACATCGGCCTGATGACTACGTAGGCGAGAAATCGATAGTCACCGAAGGCTGTTGCTGTTGACTCCATGTCTACACTTAATTAATAGACACGCTCTATCACTGGTATTGAGCACTCTAACTATAAATTTAAGCTACCTTAGTACACAAATTAATATATATATATATATATGTGTGTGTGTATATGTTAGAATTTAAATATATTCAACTTTGTTTTAAGTGTTTCATTTTCATCTTTCCGTTTTTCCTTCCGTTTTTTATTCGTTCCCAATTTCTTCTTCTTTTGCTCCTTTCTTTTTCGTTTCCTTTTCTCTTTCTTTCTTTCTTTGCTTTTCATGTGACATGAGCTCTTTCTCTTACATTATTTCTTCCCCCCTTCCTTAATCTTATTCACTCCTATTTCTCTCTACTGGCCATATAACTTCCTCTAACCCTAATCTCTGGCATTGATTTCTTTAAAACTGCCCCCCAACATCGGTGAAGCTTCATGACTCTTATATTACTCACTTTTACTAAAAATGACAACTCAAACAATCTTTAGACAGTCATTTAATACGGCAAAAATCAAATGTGTCCTCTTTAAATAAGTCTTTGTGTACGTGCTTACCAGATAGAATGTTTGTGAAAGACTTACAAGCCTTGCTTACATACATTAACAAACTGGTTTTACATCAGGCAGTAAATATTCACACCAACTTATACACACATACACAAGGTAGGTACATGCATAGTTAGTAGTTAGTTAATAAACACTGGTAACCACACACCATGTGTGTCCCACCACTGACTTACGAATGTCTACACAAAAAAATATCTTATTAATACACGCACACACACACACACACAAATACAAATACAAACAAAATACGATATCCCACCGAAAATATGTACTTTGATAAAGTAGTTTATTTTTATATATTTAGTACAGAATTCAACGAAGTTTCGAGTTAAAAACCTTTGGATCCAGACTTAGCATATATTTTGGACCTCCATGGCTTTCTAGTTCTGATTGACTTGTTGATACTTTTGCCGTGTCGTTTTTTGCCCAAGGTTAACACTGATATTTTAGGGCCCCAAGGTTTAAAAAGATTATTACTTCAGAGTATAACAATCTGATTTCTATATCATAAAAGATGACAATATTTACGAGTTTGACAGTTTACTCGGATTAGTATAAATATAATGATTTCGTGGAATTTTTTTCGGTAAATGTCGGCTGAAATTTGAAACTGATTTGAAGATAGATCAAGCTTATTGTATAGCGACAAATATCTAAAAGATTTTCAAAAGTAAAAATGAACGAATCAGATGTTACCCGGATGGAATACTAAAGAACTGCCTTACCCTCTCCCATATTTTAAGTAAAGTATCTTCATTCTTTAGTATATTAGGTTCTATCATATCTTGTGAGTTGGAATCCGTTGAATCTGTTAGTCACCGGAAACGATTTTTTTAGTCGCTTACATTAGGGATTTATTTATTTTTTTTTTTGAAAATGTAGAATTCTTGAATATCTTTTTTTCTCCTCCACTTTTTAGTTTTGTGGCGGGGGGGATCCACCTCGGAAAACGGATAGGAAGTTGGCCTTCGGGATCGTAGTACGCGAGTTCGAATCCTTGTCGTTCCATTTGTGATTCTATTTGAACCAATACCCTTGGGAAAGGTAAAAAAAAATTCCTCCAGCTATTGATTAAATAGTATCCTAAAAACTGCATGTGGACAAAAAGAACGTTTATGAAAAAAACTGATTGTTCTCGTTACTAAAAAACCTAAAATGGTTGACATGCCGTAAAAAGATAAACTGAATAGTTTCGTTGTTAAATTTGTACATTAAAAATTGCCTTCCAAGTAGAGATCCATTCGTCAAATCATTCCAGACCTGAAGCTATTTTCATGCAAATATCATTTAACTGAATTATTTGATTTTTAGTCAAAACTTATGCATTGATAAAATGAAACTAAAATCATCTTAATTAATCTTTCTCTTTCTTCCGGAAGGTGCTGCAGTCTTGGACACTGGAACTATAATGTATGAGTTCGAATTCCGGTCGGTCCACTCAGTTTAGTCGAATACCATTTAAAAAAACATTGATCATTAATTTCCTCCGTTTCTGGATTAAGTGTTGCAACCACGATTCTTTGAATAACCACTTTATAAAAGAAAGACATCTCAACCGAAAATGAATTTTCTTAATATGGATGTTATGTCGTTAAATAAAATTTAACCAATAGCTGTAGGGGGTGGGGCTGAGCTTTAGATTCCTTCCTGAGGCAATGGGTGCTAATTATTTATTTGCCTCGAATAGAAACTTTTTGCTAGACTCTGATTCCGGATATCAGATTCAGACAGTAAAGTTTGAGGAGCGGTTTGCATTGTCCCCGTACCTAAGACCTCACGGTTTTCATAAGTTCTTGTTACTAATCTCAAATCAGGAATTGTTACTAATCTCTAATCAGGAATCACATACTTATCTTCCTTGGCCGATGTTTTTAAAAGCAATGCCAACGCCCTATGTTTTTCCATAAACCTTGCTTAATCTTTCGACTCCTCACACCTGGTTCTCACATAAACACTATAGAGTGATAAACACTAAAATTGCAACCCGAACTCATGAACATAAGCTCCAAACCGGCTGACCTTTTCATGTCGCACTCCTCTTGTAAAATTTATAACGTCGATCATGTTCTTGCTTTGTCTGTTGGGTAACGCTCGATTTCTAAACTTGCTTTATAATTATTTCAACAATTATGAATCTCCTCCCATCTTACTATTAGTGATATAATAATACACTCTTTATATTGAAAGAGATCAACTGGATTGCATTGGATAATTAACCGTGATATATGATCATTAGTTTTGTTATTCAGAAATAAACGTAGAAACTATTTGCAATATTCTTACCTTGATTTCAATTTATATAGAGGTGCATTTGATTATATGTTTAATTTATGTCAATTAAATTGTGTAAATAAAATAAAAATACTAGCACTGTAACAATTTATTCTTATTTTTTTAATAAGATTAAAGATGAGGATGACAGTCTGCCGATTTCAATTATAAATTATCAAGCTGTAACTAAAACATTCCACTAATCTATAACAATTCAAATTGTGTAAAATCTATTCCAATAAAACTACGGATGGATGGATGTATAAGAATAATATGAGGATATGGGTAGAAATAGCAACTATTTTTCTTCTCTTTTTTGAATGCATTAAAAATGTAATGATTTTATTGAAAATTCGATTCCAAACAAAATAAACATAAATTATATATTATTGCTTTTTGCATATTTGTGCGTGTGTTTGTGTGTGTGTTTAGTCAGTTGGTATTGAAATTGATATACAACAGGATCTCATATTTTAATATATTTAATATTATACGAGATCCGATATATGATCCGACGTTGTTCAAGTTCAGAAACAAGCGATAACTAATTTGTAGTGCAAAAACACTGACAGGAATCAATAAAAAATAAAACACACGTGCGTGCGAACTCTATCTGTCTCTCTGTCTCTCTCTATCACACACACACACACGTTTGTGTGTGTAGTATATATATATATGTGTGTGTGTGTGTGTGTGACCGTTTTTGATAACGGCTTCTAATATTACAGAGGTTGATAAAATTCTTTGAATAAAGAAATAACTTGTAAAAATTTAGCAAATTAATTTCTAGGGAATAAGTAGAAAGCAAAAGTAATCTTGTAAGGTTTGTTTTCAAATTGGTATTTATATTTTGTATATGGTATAATGAGTAATTGTAGTAACGTATTTGTTTATGACTGAATAATCAATTCTGTCGACTCAGCTTATAACTCTCATTTAATTTTGAATGAAGAAGGGGACACTAAACACATAAATAAGATATTATTTGGTTTGTTTCAAGCGTATGATGTTTTCATCACCGTAATGAAAATAATTAAATGTAAAATTGAAATAGAGGTATGTTTATTTTTAATTAATGTTTTATTAGATTATTTTAACTTGATGGATTTACCAATAGTTTTTGTCTACAAAATTTTCAAAACTCTCCACGAATACATTAATTTTTCTACTTGAATTTTGTCTATTTCGGGAGCCACTTAGCGTCAAGAAGCCCTTACGCACAAAAATCAGTAAGATTTATCTCCGAAATGGAAATTAATCTAGGTTTAACCCTTTGAAACCTAAGAAGCCGATATATCGGCCCTGACAACATAAGGCAAATGAAGACACGCCAATATTTTGGTTTTAATAGGCTCCTCTAACATAACGTCTCTGAGTGACTACTTCGTAATTTTGATAAGTCTGGAAGTAAAAGTTGTAGCAAGACTCCAAGTTGGACACATTGCTTTCATTACGCGCACACACACACCTATCTGTTAAGAGAGGCACCATTCTGTATAACAAATTCAAATAATATACGACCACGAAAACAATTCAAAAGACCTTTTCCACAAAGTAGGCCCTAACAACTTAGAGTTCCTGAAAGAAACAAGCACACACCATGATTAACTTTTAATCAAACTGAAATATTCCAATTACACCCCCCAAAAAAAAAATACTTATAAAAAATAACTAATAAACAAATTTAACTAAATAGTTCCTTCAGTATTAAATAATCCAAGAGTGTTGATATGCTGGTAATAGAATCATTCTATTAATCATTCGATCAACAAATAATATTCCACTAAAAATGGAAGCTTGAATATTATATAATCGTCGCGGCTCAATGTATGTCTATCTCGTATATTGGTTTAAATGAAGAATAGTTTCCCTATTCTTTTTCCACAGGGTGGACCCTGATAATATCCTGAAATTCCTAAGAGAGACAAGACTATACAGCAAAATCTAAAACCTG
>JAUZSX010344271.1:0-10397 GCA_034780655.1 Idiosepius hallami
TTTTTTTTTTTTTTTTTTTTTTTTTTTTTTTTCAAAACACATGGGGTAATCTTTGGGTAAATTTTGCACAATTTGTACAGATAACAATAATGATAAAGATGAGGACAATAGTCTAAAAACTCTACCCAGAGATTTTTTGTTTATTTTGTTGTTTTTTTTTTTGTTTTTTTTTTCTTAAGATTTTTATTCTAATTTCTTTTTCTTGGATTATTTGTTTTTTGGGGTTTTTTTTTTTCACAAAACGCTTGGGATTAATCTTTGAGAAAAGTTTGCACAATTTGATTTTTATTTTCTCAATTTATTTAAAAGGAATTAATTCCATGACTGCATGTTGTCAATCTGGTTTGCTTCTTTAGCTGATGCCTCTTTCTTTTTTTTTCTTTCTTTCTTTCTTGTTGTTTTCCCTTTTATTTTGATCGCTTCTTCTGTTTCGTCCCTGTTTCTTAGAATTAATTCAGTCTTGCTTGCCTTCCATTGTCCCCTGTGTCTGTTGCTCGATGTCCTTATACCAGCTACTATTTTTGTTCTAGTTTGGCGGCTATTCGTCGGAGGCTCTGGCCAATAGAGTTCTTGATGCCAAATGCTGTACCATTCTGACTGCAGGTGAATCTCTGTCATGCGTCATCTTGCCTTTTTTTTCTTTGTGCACTGCTGTTTGCACCATTTTCACAACCAACCTTTTTTTTTTTCAATTAATACCATTTCAATTTTATGCTTTTGGGCCAAAGGTTGTCTATGTATTTCTTCAAAAACACCTCTAGCCTTTGATTTTCTATTATATATATATATATATATATATATATATATATATATAGCATAAAAATAAAATCATTTTTCTATCATAAATTGTCAGAATATATTTTCCTTCTATTATTTTTATATATAATAGAAGAAATGGAAAAGAAGTTCTGATGATTTAAGATAGGAAAATTATTGAAAAAAAACAAAGCAAGAATATAGTTGAGCTGACACATTTTGCAATGTTCCTTCATCAGGGCACATTTATTTTTTTTTTTTATGTGTTGCGTCCATATAATTAAGACCATACAGACACGACATATAACAAAATAATGATGATATAAACAATAATAATAAATATGCCCTGACAAAGGAACATTCCAAAACACGTTGACAATAACTATATTCTTGTTTTGTTTTTTCAACGTGTGTGTGTGAAAAATATACATAAAATGAAAACAACAGCAATAAAAAATATATATTATCTAAAAAAAAAACATAAAAACTATTTGTGTATACAATGATTGTTCTTGGCATATCAACCTTTTTCGGATTATAATTAAATAATCCAAAAAAGGTTGATATGCCTTAAAACACAAACAAGTAAATACAAGAAAAACAAAGTAATGAAAATATCTTGCTTAGTTTTCAAGTGACTCAAGATACTAATTATTATTATTATTTTATTTTTTAGAATTTCATTTTTAAAACAATTATCAAAACAAAGAAACATTTTTATAAAGTCTTAACATTTTAGAACCTAAGGGATATATTAATTTTATGATTAAGTTAACCCTGAGAATACTTTTTCACACACACTCCGGTATTTCAATTAAATGGAAAGTTTGTGAAATACATCAGATGAAAGTGCTTCATGTCACCAGGACCAAATGCAATGCAGTAGCCTTTATTCTAATATGTGTGTTATTCTAATATAAACTCATTTACATGCCCTTATTGATTGATATATATATATAGATATATATATATATAGAGAGAGAGAGAGAATCGTTTTTGTTTGTTTTTTTCAGACACGTTTCATTACAAAGAATTCTAATTTTCCTTTTGATTATTTTAAATTCAATTTTTCTTGTTTTTTAAGAATAAGAGAAAATTAAATTTAAAATATTACAACTGAAAATTAAAATTCTTTTTAATGAAATGTATCTCAATATATATATATATATATATATTAATCATTTGTTTTTGTTCTGTATTTTAGCTAACAACTGACTTTTAAAAAATTTAACAAATTTATATAATGATGTGATTCATTATTTTAATGTTTAATGCTCTTATTTCTCTTTTTCTCAGGATCTTTAAATTTTCATTTTATTATTTACATTAAATGGGCAGTGAAGGTGGAGCATCGGTAAAAGCTTGAGCTCTAACAATGATTTGTAGTTTACACATTTGCTTTTACTGAAGAATATTCTTGCCACAGACCTATTTTGTTATTTTACCCTTTCTATTAATTTTTTACTTATTAGTAAGAACTACGGAATTAGAAAAGAAATATTAAAATCCAAAAATAGTCAAGTAAGGAGTAGGTCTGTGACAAGAATTATTATTTCATAAAAGCATATTGTCACAGCCCAACAGATTAAAAATAATAAAGAAGTTGAAATGACATTTCAACTGTCACGTGTACATTTAACAACAGGAATGTAAATAATAATAATATATATACTTGGTGAGCAGCCCTAACCAAGTTTGGCACAAGGCCATTCTTAAGATGAATGCAATGGTTTTTGACTAGGATTTGAACTCACGTAACACAATTCCAGAGCCCGAGCTTTTACCAATGCTCCAACTTTGTTGCCCTTTGAATGAGGAGTAATATGTTAATTGATGAACAGTAACACCCTCCATTGTATAGGCACTCCTTTCTTCTAGAAAATGAATCCCACCCACCCCCAGAATGCTCGACATGTCAAGAGCACTACTCTGTAGAGCACTTTCTATTAGACCATGGTGATCACTAGGACTATGATAATATAATTGAATTAAAGATTATTTTTGTCTGTGACTTGACTATTTTGCAATTTTACAATTTCTTTAAATTCTTTACTTATTAGTAGGGCCATGACAACAAATTTTTATTAACAATATTCTTATCACACCCCTAATAACTAGGGATATCACAATAAAAGATATTTGTCACAGTCCTAGTGATCACATATCTATGTGAAAAAAATTTTACAACGCTAAAAGCGTGAAAGAACTATTTCTAAAAAAGACAGACCAAAATGCAATTGTAGCTTTAAGAAAAATAAATCTATGCAAGAATATATGCACGCTTTTGCAGAACAAGTAAATGGAGAAATTTGCCGGAATATTTTTTTTGGTCAAGGACTGGTTATAAGACAGTACTGGTTGTAAGACAGCAATTTGATTGGCTAATGAAATGAACTTAATAGTGTTAACCTAAACCCTAAACCCTAGCCAATCAAATTGCTCTCTTACAACCAGTGCAAATCCCTGTGAAAAAAAATATTTCTCCGTTTGCTTGTTCTCCAAAACCGCCTATATATGATCCTAAAACAACGACCTCTATCTATAAAGGCAGCAAAGGTGGAGTATTAGTAAAAGTCCGGACTCTGGAATCATATTACATTTCAAATCTCATTTAAAATCATTACATTTACCTTTCGCTATCCCAGACAGCTTGGGCTCATTAACTCGGGGGAAAAAACTCATCTAGATGAAGGGCAACACCTGTTACAAAAGCCCAGGGATATAAGAGCATGCAAAACTGGCCTTGTGCCTAACTTAGTTTGGTGCTCAACCATGTACATATACCAATTGGGTATAACAAATCTGCTTGAAGTGTTCAAACCCTTACCAAGATTTCTTGGTTTCTCAATTTTACTCAACATTGGCTACATTTAATAAAAGCATAAAAAATGGTTTGGATGAATTCAAATTGACATTTAAGAATGCTACATTGGCTTTCCTGTTATGCTCAAGTAAATAAGTATTTAACTGCCATAGAGCACATATATATGATCTTGTGTCAAATTGCAGCTCTGTGCTTGACTGGAGAAATAATGCTTGATATTTTTAGAAATTATTTGTAAATTGATGTTAGTTTGTTTTTAATGTTTTTGTCTTTTTTTTTCCTGAATTTTTTACTTGCTTACTACACACTTCATCATTTGGTGTCGGATTTCTTTTTTTTTATTCTTAAAAGTAATTAATAATAACAATTACCTTTGATAACTTTTGGGGTTTTTCTACTGAATTTCTGACATAACTCTTAAAACTTGGTGTTATTTGGTATTATCTTGCTTTTCTTCTCATCTTTTTTTTAAATGTACAACATTTTAACCCAATTGCCTCTTTGCATTCCCCTGGATTATTTAAAACATTTTTTTATAAATAAAAATATATTTTATTATATTTTAATCAATTAAAAAGTAATTTTCTTTTATTTTAATTAATTTAGAAACAAGTGATATGAATAATTGAAACTTACTAAAAAGGCAGCTTTTTGAAAATTCTTTTTATCCTATTGGTTACTAATTCATTGAGTCTATGACCGTCTTCGGGCAATCCAAATCGTAAAAGTTCAAATAAAGTCTTGGGGTCAACAAAAGAGAATGTGCACCGTTTTGGGGTCTTTCTCTCTATAGTTTTATTTACACGTCAATGTGAGGTCCCATTAACTCTTTCAATATGTTCAATGAGCTGATTTTAAAATCAATCAGAAAAAAATGCTTTAAAAATATTTTATGGGAGTTGTATCCATGCAAAAGATAAACAAATTAAATGTTAGATTTTTAATTCTATGAATATGACTTTTGGGGGACAGTGAAGGCCACTGGGTTACTTTATTGTATGTATAACAGTGCAAGTGAGAATAAAAGGTTAAATAATACTAATATTTTTGGCTTTGATTTCTTCTCAAGATTTATTAAAAAAATATTTTTCTGTTTTTTGTCTGACTTTCATGTTTAATCTTTGAAAAATTCATGTCATTTTTTTTTTCATTTTGAATTAAAAAGTTATTTCATTTTATTTTAATTAAATAAAAAGTATTCTTTAATTTTAATTAAATAAAAAATGTTTCTTGTATTTTATTTTAATCAAATAAAAAGTTATTTTCTTTTATTTTAATCTAATAAAATTTTTAAATTTACCACTGGCACCCAACCATTTTTTATAGCATCGAATTCAACTTGAAAAAATTCAAATTTAGTTATTGATGTATTGATCTTTATCTCACTCAGACCAAGATTTGATATCTATTGATAATATGTTGATTTTATTACTACATATATTACTATATATATATATATTTTTTTTTTTTTTTATGTAGGTTCAAAGGGTGTCTATCTGATGTGCAACAGATACTACACCAACTAATCATAGCTATGCAAGAGAGTTAGGTGCCAAGGTGGAATAGTGATAGTCCAGTCTGACACACGGCGATTATATCATTTATATATACATACATATATATATAGTATGAGTTGAATTTTTTGTGTCTTGTGAACAGAAGAAACTGGTGTTAATGAACAAATAAAATACTCAGTACTTAAGTAGAGCTATGATTTATTTACTAAATAAGTTCTCTACCCTGGTTTCACCCTCCGGATCATTCACCTTTCATATATATATAAGGTAAAAAAAAATATAGAAAATAGTTAAGTATATGTATATATAATTTCAGTAAATATTAATAATGTTAACTTATTTGGTTTTTTATACCTTCAGTCTGTTTTTTTTTTAAACCCATTTTTTCCCTTTTAAAAAAAAAGATTCCAACATTCTTTGACTGAACTTTTGAATTTCAGATGGTATGTGGAGAGGGACCAAACTAATTAATTTGAAAACCATTGTAAATGGAGCCATTCAATTATGTGAGAAAAGGTTCGTTTTTGTTTTTGTTTTGTTTTTTTTTTTCTTGTTTTTTTTATTCAAAGGGAAATAACCGATATAACCAAAACGTAGTTATCTGCCTTGAGCAGACTCTGGCAAAAACAAGAATCCAAGATGGCTGACACATCATAATAATTCTATATGTCCTCCTTTTCTCCATAGTCTCTCCTTTCGCTAAATAAATATTTAAAAACCAAAAATGGTGTATTATTAATTATTACGACTTTGTTTTTTCCTATACATCCTTGACGACACAACAATTCACCTCCTTTTATTTATTTATTTTTTTTTTTTTAGTAAACAAATTCCTAAACTTAAAAGTTAAAGGAATAATATCCAAATGGATAAAATTGCAGGTTTAGCTTCATCGTAATAATCTTTTTTTAACTTTTTACTGTTTTGTAAAAGGATTTCATTTTTTGGTGGATATTATAATTTGCAAGAAAACACTTTGTATAGACATGAAATTGTTTATTTAACCATAAAAAATAATAAAGTTATACAAAGAAATGATTATGTGAATAATGACTAGACAGCCATGTTGGATATGATTCTTCTCAAACCAAGGGTAGGCAATTCTGCTCCTTTGAGTTATTTCCTTTTATAACTATATATGAGATAACTACAGGTAAAGAAAACTCCAAATATAAAGTATTCGTCATATATATATATAATTTTTTTTTTTTTAAACCAGCAGCTGATATACAGGTTGACAAACATGGCCCACTAAAGTCAAAATCTTGACAGGGTTAATTGAGATATATATATATATATATATATATATATATACACACACACATATATATACACACACCAGGTAAATTCCAAAGTAATGACTCCTATTTTTTATTGAGCCCAAATAGGTCAAAGCTGATTGCAAATTGCATTATTTTGATGACTCAACTTATGCAAATATGATCTATAAGTTTCAAGATTTAAAAAATTGGAATTTGCTAACTGAGGAGGCACACTAACCGGTGCTGAAACCCAGGATCATAGTCAAAATATTCACCCATTTATATAAATATATATATATATTTATATATATATATATATAGTGAATTACTAAATTTTATACGTAATGAAGATATTAACCAACTGAAATCCTCTTTCATTTTTTTTACCACCAATTTAATGAAACGTGTAGTGGATATCACATCGATCACTGTGTAATGGTGCGCCATTTGAGTCCAAAAGACCAAGAGATGGTTCCTGTTGAAGAAAGTATTCAACCCACTCCCGCCAAACGGCCAGTACGGAGATTAGATGTGAGTACAGCCTTGCTCTTTTTTTTTTTTATCTTTTTTACTTTTTATTTGAAATATCCAGATAACAAGCTTCAGTGGAAAGCGAATGGAAAGTCCCCATGGTTCAGTTCACTGACTTGGAAATCATGATACCCAGGTTCAAATTCTAGTCTCTCTATTACGCTCACTTTTGGTCTATGTGTGCGTACATGTATGTCTGTGTATGCACGTATGGGTTGGTGTTCTCCAACTAAATATAATATCTGTCTGTCTTTTCTGACTGTGTCATATCTATGTTTCTCTAATTAATTGAATGATTTTTCTACAGATCAACTGGGTTCCTGGACGAGACAAATGGTGGCATGAATTGATGCAAGAGATGAACACTGAAGAGGGCAAGACTTGTGACCCCGTTTGGTGTGATGCAGAAGACCCTCTCTTTATGCTTTACACAAGGTTAGTCCTTATTCAACAACAAAATATCAAATACTTAAAATACTTATTACTTAGTCTGTTTTCAAGGGAGGGGGGTTATACTACAATGGTAAGTAAAAAATTATCCACACTTTATACAAAAGATATGAATTTTCAATTAAAAACTGACAAAAACTATAGCAATCAACCTATTCTATAGAAATCAATGTACAAGTGTGTTGAGATGCCCATTGAAAAATAAGACCGACATTAGTATCAGGTATAAATAGGAAATATATTGAAATAAAGGTTCATAGAAAATAAAGACAGGGACAAGTTATTCCTTGTAACAGCCAGAAATGGAAGTCAAGTGTCTGCTAATCACTTGCTTCTTCTTCTTCAAGTGATTTTTTCTAGGTATTATTTGGTATGTGGAAGAGTCCAATTACTGGGTCTTCAGCTCCCATAACAAAATGGGAGTTAAGAATTATCTGCCTTTTCATATAAAAGATATATTTACTTGGTCGAACACTAACCCAAGTCAGTCACAAGGCCATTTTTACGTGCTCTATATACCTTGGCTTTGTGCATTCAATACTGCCCTTCACCTAAATAAGTTGCTCTCCTGAAATAACCAGCCCCATCTGCCTGAAGCAGCTAAAGGTGAATGTAAAGGTTTAGACTGTGATTTCAACTCATATAATACAATTCTAGAGCCAAAGCATTTACCAAAACTCTACATGCACTGCCCATACAATACAAAAGATATCATATTTACTTGGTAGAGCACCAAACCAAGTTTGGCACAAGGCCATTTTTACGTGCTCTATATACCTAAACTTTTTTAATTCAGTGTTACCCTTCACTTAGATGAGTTGCTCTTCCGAGTTAACGAACCCCATCTGCCCGAGGCAGCTAAAGTGAATGGTTTTGACTGGGGTTTGAACTCGTTTAGTACGATTCCAGAGCCCAAGCTTTTACCAATCCTCCACCGTCGCTGCACAATACAAAAGATGTATCATGGCAAAAGTGCGGACCATTTTTTGCCTTCCCAATTCTAAATGATTCTAGATTTAAAACTTGTATTTTGTCCTTTTATGAAGTTTATTTTATGAAAATCAATGTTTTAAAAAGTATTTTTCCCTTTTTTTTTTCAGTGGCTCGACTGGCAAACCAAAAGGAGTCTTGCATACGGTTGGTGGATACATGCTGTATGCAGCCACGACATTTAAATATGTCTTTGATTACCAACCTGACGATGTGTTTTGGTGTACTGCTGATGTCGGATGGATCACAGGGCATAGTTATGTATGCTATGGACCCCTGGCCAACGGAGCAACTGGAGTTATTGTAAGAAATACAATTCTTATACCTCCTCCTTCTCCTCTTCCTTTCTCTTGTATTGCTTTTTTGTTTATTTTGTTTTACAGCATATCAACCTTTTTAAGTCATTTAATGCCGAGAATAGCCATTTTTGAGAAACATTTGTTTTATCCACACTTGATTTTTTGATTGACACAATGATGATGGCATCTGTCTGTCTCAAGGGATGATGGAAATGCGCCCCGTGTTGGTTCAGTGAAGTGGCCTCTCCAGGGTGCAAGGCCTGGGCAATGTTTTTTTAGTGGTCTCTGATTCTGCCCATTTCTCAGTACCCCCCCTCTCGGCTTTGCCGGCGGAACTCCAAAAGAGAGCAGAGCAGTACTTTTGGCACTAGGTTGGCTGCAGGAGCCAATATGCACTATTTAATCTATGGCTGCTGGAAATGGGGGGATTCCTACCTTTCCCAAGGGTGTTTGTCCATATGTGAACATAATCGGAAAGACTGGGGTTCCAAGTTGTTTTTTACAATTTCTAATTCTGACTGCCTATCCACTGGCCTAAGTGAACTTCCCTCTCCTATTGCAATAAATAACTTGTTTTTGAAGTTTTTTATTGAAGTTTTTTTATTATTTTTATATCAATAAATTATAAGAAGAAGAATAAATATCCCTCAGATTTAGAGAAACATGATTTTATTATATTTACAGATATTCAGTTAATGGAACACCTTCAAACTTAAATAATGATTTATAATAATGTTTTTAATAACAAAAACATAAATAATGATAAGAATAAATATAGTTTGTTCAGCCTGTGATTTTATCAATAGATGACTTTAATTACATATGCCATTTCCATATTATTTTTGTGCCAACTCTAAATGCCTATCCCATTCATCAAAATTCTGTTGCATTCTCATTTGGGAAAGGTATGAATCCCCATTTTCCTCCAGCTATAGATTAAACAGTACATCTTGCATAATTTAAGACAATGTGATAAGGAAAAAGATATACTTAACAAAAATTATTGTTCTCGGCATTAAATGACGGAAAATGTTGACATGCCATAAAACCAATCAACCTATTCATCATAAAATCTGAAAAGGGGCTCATCAGTCAAATAGTTCTGAAGATAACATTGAAGAAAAAATAGAGAATAATCAAGCGTCATCTCATTAATAAACAGCAAAATAATTCAGAATTTACTATAAAAATCTTTTTATGATTATAAAACAAAGTTTTTCAGAGTTCATAAATCTTTAATTTAAAACAAAAAAAAAACTATGAATATCAGAAAATTCAATGTAAACTTGTTTCTCTTAATAAATCTCAATGTAACTATATTTATTTTTCTGATTATTTATGTTTTTGTTTTTAAAAACATTATTATAAATCATTATTTAAGTTTGTTGGTTTTCTATTAACTGAATATCTGTAAATATAATGAAATCAACTTTCTCTTAATATTAAATCTTAGTTTTTGGTTGGTTGGTTGGTTTTATTTAACCAGCTTATCGACTCTCATTGGGTCATTTAATGCTGTGAACTGATTTTATTTATTTAATTTGGGTTGTTTATAGCTTTTTAGATTTATTTTTATTTATTTTTGTGAGTAGTTGGTTGTTTTTTAAACCAGCATATCGACTCTCATTGGGTCATTTAATGCTGTGAACTAATTTTATTTGTTTAATTTGGGTTGTTTAGCTTTTTATTTTTTATTTTTGTGAGTGGTTGGTTGGTTTATTTAACCAGCATATCGACTCTCATTGGGTCATTTAATGCTGTGAACTGA
>JAUZSX010344292.1:0-10396 GCA_034780655.1 Idiosepius hallami
GCTCACCAAGTAAATATCATATATATATATATATATATATATATATATATATATACAGAACTTGAATACTGATACTTGATGGACATAGGTTTTGCTCCTTCATTTGACAAATAAGTAATTATTGCTTTTCTCATTGAGTCTCTCTCTCTCTCTCTCTCTCTCTCTCTCTCCCATAATGTAGCATGATATAAACTCCTTTGAATACATAGATTCTATCGATAATTCTCTCATTTATTTTTCTTTTACAGAAATGCCAACAATCGTTTTAAATCAACAAGAGAAGCAGAATCCGGTTATCCAAGTGGTAATTTAGAAAATGAATTACGAAAAATCTGCCATAATTGCAGTACGAGATACCCGGTTGTTCAGGCTAAATTCTGTTGTGAATGTGGAGTCAAGCGACTTCTTGTTAGATAATGACATTATAACCGTTTTGTTTTTCCTTTTTTTTATTGTCCTGTCCCAGAAATAAGACTTCCTTAAACGACAGTGAAGACTGCTGAGATTTCATTGTTATTTAAGAAAATCTTATTTGGACATTTTTTTTTGTCGCTCACGATGCTCTCACTTTCTTTTAAACAAAAAAAAATCCACAAAAAAAAAACAAAAAAAACACCCGAGGCATTTTAAATAGAAGAAATTTGTCTCTTACCTAAATATGCTTTGCGTGAAGGACTGAAATATACAGAACGGGAAAAACTGGGTTTTTCATTTGATTTTTTTTTTCTGTTTTTGTTTTGTATAAATTTGGAGAAAGAAGACCAAAAACAAGAGAAGTTTTTTAACCCGTGAAATATCTTTTTGAGAAATAATGAAAGAACCATTGATTAAATTATTTTAAAAATTAATAGACCAGATTTTTTATATAAGTTTTTTTCCCTTTCTCTTTCAATTTAAAATGCCAGGAGGGACTTTTCATATACTTTTTTTTATTTTTACATATTTCATGCAGAATTTTATGGAAATTAATTTTTAAAATTTTTGGCTTTGATCTTAAAATCAAACTATGTTATATTTTGGTATTCTGTTAAAAAAAAAACAAAAAACAAACAAACAAAAAAAACAAAAACAAAGTATCTGCCCAACTTGCACAAATCTTTTAAATCTTTTTAAAAAAAATTTGAATTATTAACTTTGGTTTTGTAAACTCCTAAGCATTTTCGTAGTAGTTTACATATATAGGTTATATGTATACTTTAGTATCAAGTTATAAAGATAACAAACATATTATTTTATTTTATTTTTAAAAATAAAATGAAATAATGTTTGTTATCTTTATAGCCTTTAGTTGTGAACGTGATAATGATAAAGATGGGGACAACAGTTAGAAAAAACAAATTAAAAAATTATCAGGCCTCATCTCAAGTATTGTGAAGGTAACAATGATAAAGATGAGGACAACAGGCTGAAAAACAAATGTACAAATCATCAAGCATCATTTTAAAAGTTGTGAAAATGACAATGATAAAGATGAGGATAATAGTAAAAAAAAATAGATGGATAAATTATCAAGCTTTATCTCAAAGATTGTAAAAAAACCATAACATAATTCACCAATTTTTTTCTAGCCATCAATGAAAATACTGTGCTTGCAGTTAAAATATTTCAACTAATGCTAGATAAATCATTCTCAGATACTTTATACAAGGGAGACAACCCAATAATTTTTAGATGTAATATGAAACTACCTCATAGCATACAATCTAATCAACGCTTTGCAAGTTTTAAAAAAACTAACAGTCCATCCACCATTTGCCGAAAAGAAATTGAATTCTAAATTTAATCTATTTTTGTAATTTTTAATTATGTTTGCATCTATGCAATTAAAAGGGCACTTTTGCAGAACAAGCAAATGGAGAAATTTGCCAGAATATTTTTTTTGGTCAGGGACTGGTTATAAGACAGCACTGGTTATAAGACCAAATTGATTGGTTAATGAAGTGTTAACCTCTAAACCCTAACTCTAAACCCTAAACCTAACCCTAAACCCTAATCCTAGCCAATATTGCTGTCTTACAACTGGTGCTGTGCTATAACCGGTCCCCGACCAAAAAGATATTCCGGCCAATTTCTCCATTGTCCAATTCTCTCTTGTTCTGCAAAAGCCCCATTAAAAGTCCAAATTAGCTCCTACCTTAATACTGAAATCATTTCAAACACATTTACTAAAATTCTTTTGGTGAACCTAGGCTGAAGTTTTCAGGACTTTTTTTTAAACATTTCTATTTTGATGAAAACCGTCATTTTTAAAAACCTCTACGTTTTGCAATGGTCTATTTTGACTTCAAATTAATCGCACACACAAAAAAATGTATTTCAAAATAAGGAAAATTGCAAAAGTTTTTTTCTTCGTATCATATACAGTCAATTCACGTTGGAGACACCGGTTCCCATCAGATTACCGAATTTAAGCAACATCGAGTCTTGTCAGTACTATAATGAGTGACCATTTAAGAATACCAGGAACAGTATCTGTTCAGTCAAGTCATGTTGGAGACACCGGTTCCAATCAGATCACCAAAGTTAAGGAACGTAGAGCCCTGTCAGTGGATAGATGGGGGATCATTTAAGAATACCAGGTACTGTACTAGGGCAAGTAAGCAACCTGTACGCAATGCCCCTGTTTTTCGAGAAAACCAATTGTTACACCACGCACATCTCTCTGCGATACGATATGATGATGATTATTCCTTTGCCAATAAATTATTGTATTGATGAGGTATCTGTTTCCGTCTGGAACGTCTTTAATTTTATCTTCCATAGACGCATAACGTAGTGAGCCCTGTAGTTAGTTTATAACAGTTCTAAGTCATACATCTGGAGTTAACAGGTTCAATCCTTAATCTCAATTATTTTCTCTATTATTATTTTTTTTTCATTAATTATCAGACTAAGACGTTATCATTTTTGTCCAAGCGAATAGCTGCCATAACTATTGTCAATAGCAGTAGTTTTTGTCTATTGGCCTTAAGAATTTGATTACATAAAAGTTCTTAACAAACTCAGACCAACAGAAGTTTGCCATTGTTTTTGGCCCCATGGCTCCTAAATCCAAGTGCTTATGCACTGTCCCAAGCAAACTTTTCCTTGACATCAAAGTTGAAAACTTTTATATAATTTTGTTTTATATATAAGTTTTGAATATCAGAAAAACCTTTGATTTTTTTAACAAATTTTGATTTTAACAACCCTGGGTTTCCGCACATGTGTGCTTCATCAAGCAACCCATAAGTGAGTTCAAAGTGATGTTTTAATGATATTAATGGTTTTAATACGTGTTATTGTTGTGATTTTGTTTAAGTTTCAAATTAGCATCCGATGAAAATAAAGAAAATATTATGTAATCTATTTATTATTTTTAAAAATAATACTTTTTATACCAAAAGGTTGTATTTTCATTATTTTATATATCATTGATTTCTAATCAATAATTTATTTTTTTCTATTCATTTCACTTTGTCTCACTCAGCCAGAGAGCTCAATTTTAATATTTATCTAAGTAGGATATGTGGATAATTATTATGATTATACAGATGTACACACACATCTATGTTTCTTTCTCTATTGATCTGTAAAATGAGATTGTTCATATTTGTAGAGTGCTCTATATTAGTGATAGAGCATGTATATTAGTTAAGCATAGACATGGAGTCAACGGCCTTTGGTGACTTTCAGTTTCTCGCCTGCACCAAATTGGCTTCCTTTCAGTCTGATGACAGTGCAGGCAAGAAACTGACTGTCAATGTAGGCTGTTGACTGAGTCTATGCTTAATGTTTATATATTATGATGTTGATAGGAATCAATCTGTTGATATATCCTTGCTCGAATTTACAGTTAGAGTGTATGATATCGGTCATTGAGCATGCATAGTACTATATATTTATATATAAATATGTGTGTGTATTTTAAATATATAGATATGATTTTGCATACTTGTAGAATCACTTGTTTCCCCAGCCATTTTCTTTTGTTGCCCATGAGTTCAAACCCTGTGTAAGGTATTTTTGTACTATGGTCCAGTGTTAAATCGTTGATGACTACAATGAAAGGACACAGTCTTTTCTTTTGTTATTTTGTTTTAGGCATGCTTGTACAATCAATTTTATTCAAGCCTTTTTTTTAAGTAAAAAGAAAAGAAACAAAAAAAAAGTTATGTAAATTGATAATTGGTTTTTAATAAAAATAATGTAAAAGTGTTATTTTGTATAAAATTCTTATTTACAGGTTGATTAGACCAAGTGTAGACAAAAAAAAAGTGTGCATAAAATTTACAAAAAAAAATTAAAATAAAAATAAAATTAGGAAATAAAAGGTTTTTGTCATTCCTGGTGGACTCCCAAAACATCTGGGCTGTTTTTCTTAACTCACAGCTGTACATTATGTGTTTAGGAGTGTTTTTGTCTGGTTTCAGAATATCCTCAATAAAAAATGAAAAAAATCAGCTTTTACAAGGAAAAATACTGGTACAATTAGGGTAAAATTGAAAGTATAGATGCATAACTGTGCTGTGGGCCAGTTGTTAAAGCATTTGTTTCCCCAATATGTGGTCTGTAGGTTTGAATCCCACTTGGGGGTTTGGAATGCTAACAAAATTGCATGTCACTAATGAGATCGAAACATCTGGCCAGTACTATAAGTAGAGCTGTCACAATATTCTTTTATCAAAATATATGCTTGTTGAATAAAAGTATGTTATTATGGCCCTACAAATAACTAAAGAATTAAAAGAAATGGTAGAATAGTCAAGTCTATATAAGTTATAAGAATAATCTTTAATAAAAGCCTATTATTATAGCCCTGGTTATAAGTTATGCAAGATGTTTTGTTTAATCAAAATAAGTTTTCTGAGTTTCCTGGGCAATACCAGGCTATGATGCTAGTATTCATTTATGACAAAGAAATAAGAATTATCAAATCAAGTAATTTTTAATTATCAACATTTTTTATTTCCTTTATTTACAATGCAACCAAATAACTAAAAATGAAGAGCTACAATCTATTTCTTGTTCCATGCCATCTTCTCTTTCTTTTCTGCTACAACTTCGGCAAGATATGGTTTCAAATATTGGATATCCTGAAACACAAACAATAATTATAAGAAAATATTATCAATCAAAAATAAGAACAATTCTTGATTCTTTTTAGGTAACTTTAAAATAATAATTAATAATTTTCTTAAGTTGTCAATCTAGTGATCCCTTGATTAACATTAACAAGGCCAGAGTTAATCCTTCCACTAAGATCTACTTAAGAAGTGCAGCAGGCAGTTGTGTAGAATGAGAGAATGTTTTAGGATGTCATACCCATGAACCAACTAGTGACTAAACAAGACATGTATCCGGGCATATCACTGATTAAAATTTAATCATTAAAAATAAACTATTTTATTCATTTTTGTTTTTAATTTTTAAATAAAGGATTAAAAAATTGCGCAATTTTTTGTTTTTATGGAAAAGTTTGTGTTCTAATTTTTTTCTTGATAAAATTGAGAAAAGTTGGAAAGACAAGCTTGTGGAATGTATAAAATGGAATTCATGCAGAAATAAAGGGAAAAAGATGAAGTCTTTCCATAGAAAAAATATTTGTGAAATTTAATAATAAAGTTCTGTAATAAAAAATATTTTAAAAAAGTTCCGTAATAAAAAAAAATATTTAAAAAAATTTCAAAAAGTTATGTAATAAAAAATATTTGCAAAATTTTAAAAAGTTCTGAAAAAAACAATATCTTTTAGTCAGGTTAAAGTATTAAAATAGGATTTATTTATAAATTATTGTGCAATTCCATGGTGCCATCGGTGGGCTTTAGTGTGAAGAAAAATCTAGTTTTATAAGTTTTTTTCTTAATTTGACATATGGTAAGCAATGGCTCTCCTGAGTTACCTCACCAGTTTATTAATGAAGTTTTATAGGGTGTGACACCCTATAAAATTTCAGTGGGGTGACATTTGATTGGACTGCACTTGGTGATGTTTATTCTAGATACTCCACTCAGGGCTCTACATTGCAAGTAAATCAATCACATTTCCTTTGCAAGTGATTTTTCCAGTTGGTGACTAAAAATAAAAAAAAATCGCTTATCTTTTTGGCGACTTTTTTTTTTTCAGACAAATTTTCCAAGTAAATGAAAAATATCTTTTCAACTTATATTTTCTTAAAAAAAAACGAGCAAAGACAATTATTTAAACAGTAAAAGGTTAATAATTACATTTCTTTCTTTTTTTAAACTAGGCTTTTTAAAAAAAAGTATCTCTAAAACTAAAATGAAATTGATCACGTATCATTTCCCAAAACTTTGACAGTAGTAGTAAGCTTCTCTTGAAGTTTCAAAAAAAACTAATAGCATTGGGAAAAGGTTAGAACCAAGCATGCTGAATTTCCTCTTATAAATTTTGTCTGTATCATAATTCGAAAATTAAACATAACTTCACGTAAAATTATTGGTTTATTCATAACAGTGAAATAGCATTACATCAGTTTGGCTAGTAAATAAATATTTAGTAGTCAAAGGTCAACTAAAATTAAATTTTTCGGTAGAGCCCAGCCATTGGTACACAGAAATCAAATTGCTCATCTGTGGGAACCACTGTTATTTATAGTCTATTATGCAAGAGCTATTGTTTATCAAAGAAAGAGAAACATTTTATGAAACAGTAGCAAGGACTCATTAAATACTTTTTCTAACAAAATGTGGCCAAAGCAAAGCGTTTCATGAGAGTCTATGATTTGGGATTTCAAAGACTTACATTTTCGAGTTTTGTCCATTCTTCCTTTGGAAGAACCGTTTTCCTGTTGGATAAATTTAAGGCTCGTACAAGACGAAATGTTCTGGCGTCATAAACGTCTTTAGGAAGACGACGGACAGCTTCAATGACATCTTCATTTTCTTCACGCACATCGTCCCTCATCAAACCTGAAAGAATAAAGAGATTTAAAAAAACAAACAAAAAAAAACTTTTTTTTTCATTGACATTTATTTTCTTGGTGAGCAGCACCAACCAAGTTTGGCACAAGGTCATTTATATGTATATTTATATATTATTTATATTTTCGTATTTATATCATACATTATATATTTATATATAGACATTATATATTCGGATAAAAATCCATCTTCCTTTTCTGAACAATAATTGAAAATTAAAAAGTTTAACCAAGAAACAATTTGTGAGCAAAAATAACTTAAACCGTAACAAATAAAACATGCATGGTCCCCCATGAGTGCATCCAGTGAATGGGAGCATAAAAAAAAAACATACATAATGATATTTTGGACAGAAGCATTAAATACATCTCGAAAAGGGCTGTTTTCAGCCACAAAAAAGGCCCCGAGGGACACAAACCAGAATTTTGTCACTTTCAGAAATACTGAATTTTTATTTGGGATAATTCCTTCCTCATTTTGGCCAAGTTTCAGAAAAATCTAATGGATGGATCAAAAGTTATTAGGCAAAAAGTGGCATATTTGGTCACTTTGGGGTGTTTCAACTCATTTTTTTGCCCCTGAGGATGCAACAAGAATTTTCATAATAAAATTTTTACAATGCACATCTATATATAAAAATACAACTTGTGACAAAATTTCAGAAAAAATGGACGGTTATCTGGCATTAGTCCAGACAGACGCTTGCATGCCACTGAAATCGGAGGAACAAAATTATAAAAAAGAAAAAATTATTTTGCTAATTCGTAAAATTTGAAAAATGTACAGGGTGGACCATTATGATGAGTCATATTCTAAATGCTTTTGTGTAATGCTTATGTACAAGATGAACCATGATAATTTGACATGTTTTAAATGGTGTTATGTATATGAAGGGTGGATCATAATGATGGGACACATTTTAAATTCTATAGTCTGGATGATGGGGGTATCATCATAAGGATCCACTTTGTGGATTACATTTATTTTCTGACACTTAATTCCTTGTCCCAACAAGTAAGATCAATATTGGAAAAGATTCATTACACATCAAGTCAGTATGAAAACACACACACAAAAACAAAAAACTGAAAGCCTATCTAAAGAAGCAAAAACTTTTCTTACCAAGTTGTGGAAAGTAGGATCGGTTGTAGAGCCATTTTTGAACGGTTAATTTCCAAGCAGGAACTGAAATGAAACATTTTAAAAGATTTTTTAAAAACCAGAAAAAAAGGTGGAAAATCATTAATCATTTTACAAGTTAAAGAAATTTTTGTTAAAAGCACAACCGTCTTCCACCTCTTTTGTATAAACCAAATAACAACAAACTTAGGTGGCGAGGTGCAGCATTGGTAAAAGTTTGGACTATGAAATCATATTACGCGAGTTCAAATCTCAGCCAAAACCGTTGCATCTACCTTTAGCTGCCTCAGGAAGATGGGGCTTGTTAACTTGGGTGAGTAGCTCATCTAGATGAAGGGCAAGTTAACACTGGTTTCAAAAGCCCCCAAAAGGTCCTCTAGTTTGGTGGTTGAGCGACACAGAGCTAAATTGAATGGAATGGTTTTGACTGAGATTTGAACTTGTATAATATGATTCCAGAGCCCAAGCTTTTACTACTCCACTTTTGCTGCCTAAATGTTTAGCAATTCATGATTAATTAATCTAATCTAACTTATTTTTTCATTCAAAAAAGTTTAGTTCAATTAATTATTTCAAACCCTATTTTCAACGCGAATCTCTAATCTCCACTTGTACCCAGATTTATTTTGTAGATTTTTAGGCTCCGTCGCACTCACTTGCACGTGTTGGTGTGTGTGCGCTTGTCGCTTGTACGACGACACGCACAATAATATCCGCTCTCGTTTATCAGTGACATGCCGAGGCAAGATGACCGATTATTTTTATATATATATTGACTAGATTATTATCTGATTTTGTAGATTTTTAGGCCTCATAACACCGGTCACACGTCGCAGTCAGGAGTTTACGAAACTAAAGAACTCAACTTTACTGCGTTACGAAGTCACAACGCTAAACTAGAATATTAACTACATAGTAATAAATGAATTCACGATTTAATTCATATTTACAGGTAATATAGAGACTCATACTTTTCGTAAAAGTAGATCTTAATGTGAACAGAACACGCAAGTCCGAGTGAGTGATTGCAATTGCTCAATGCTACGAGTGCAAAAGAGCACTCCAAGCACTTACTTCCCTTCTCATAAGTATGAAGTTTATAAATCTAAGAAAATGTTTTTTAATAATATTCTCGCAGATTTCTACTAAATAATAAACAAAAACAATGGTTGGTACGAAAGTAAAATTTAAAATACTTAAATTTTTTAAGCATCGACAACGACCTTCATTTAAATACCAACGAAATTGGTTTTTTTTTTGTAACTCGATTGCTAAAACCAAAATTCTAGTTTTTTTATGAATAGAAGAATTATTTAAAAATGATTTTTTAACATTCAATAAATTTCAACACACAAAAAAAATTACACTGAAATAAATTAACCTTTTCGACCCGAAAGGGCCGATATCGACCCTGGTGACCTAAAGCAAAAACAGATAGATAGATATTTCCTCCCTAATATAGTCGTCTAATAGAACGCCTCTGAGTGACTAGTTAGTGATTTTGCTAAGTCGGGGTTCTAAGGATAAATAAATTCAATTAAAAATAAACATGTTTTTTGTTTTATCATTTTTGTCCTTGATATAAAAGTCACACTTTAACACTTGTAAATTTTAACCAGAAAAACAACAAACATTTAAGACACGTTTAAAGCAAGTTATTCCGTCCTGGACACTACAGATAGACTAACATTGATTTGAAATTTCTTTTGTATCAATTTAGAAAAATAATAAGAAAAAAATAATTCTATTAACACTGAATTATTTATTAAAAAGTATCTCACCTTCGGTGACCAACTTACGAGCCGCCATCTTAACTTGCTGTCTGCACCGGAGTGAATGATTTCAATTATTTAAATAAATAATAATTTTTTTTTTGAAAGGTTTATATAAATAAAGGTTAATGCTTGAAATATCTTTTAAAAATTAAAAAAAAATATTTTGATATTTTTTTATGGTTTGAAATGCATTTATACCAAGCTAGAAATATAAATTATAGAGTACTAGGAGGAGGAGACAGAAAACAAGAAGGAAGAAGCCAGTGATTGCTGAAAGAAATAAGCAAAAATAAAAATCACTAAGAAGAACCAACACATACCACTTAATGCTCGAGTGCCGTGCTTAGCCACAAAGCAGCCCCGACGCAGAATACGCCTTGTACCTCCTTTACTCTAAAATTGGGATTTTGCACTCCCTCAACATACTAGGCTTTGATCAACCTCTTTCTCTCTTTCTCTCTCCCTCTCTCTCTCTCTCTATATATATATATATATATATGTTTGTGTGTGTATGTGTGTGTGTGTGTGTGATATCACATATCGTCGGGATTTACTTTC
>JAUZSX010344303.1:0-10395 GCA_034780655.1 Idiosepius hallami
TATATATCCATGGCAAGATTAATTATTCAAAAAGTAAGAAATATGGTTCAACTACAATTAAAGTAGACATGCAATAACAAATAAAACTGGAAAACTTTTTCAGTTTATTTTAAAATTTCAAACTCTTCTAAAGATTCTGGTGATGGAGACCCACCAGATGTAGCACCTTTGTGAGCTTAACAAACACAATTATGAAACAAAATACAGATGATGATTGTTGGGCTCAAAGTAATATCTTGAAGAAACATTAGTTTATTTGTAGCTTGAATTCCGTTCCCCCTCCTCCTTCTATACTTTTGTATCATACACACTCACATGTAAATGCTGATTCAACAGTTCAATTCTTAATCTAGTATTCACTAAATAAAATTAATAAATATATTGTGAATCAAAAAGGGAAAGGTATATTTATTGCTTTGGGTAAAAAGTAAACTTTTTTCACTTCTAAAAAATAAATAAACTGTAAGTTATAGAACATTAAATCTAAACTTTTTAAATTGATTTTATTTTATAACTAAAAAAAAAAGATGCATGGTTAGAGTTGAAATAAAAAATGAAAAAAAAAGAATTTTAAGTTTTCATTTTTTTTTTAATATAGAAAATTAATATATAAAGAATGAGGAAACCCTTTTTTTTCTTTCAAATTTTTTTCTTTCAAGAGATTTTTTTTAAAGATTAGACACTAAAATTTCACATTATTAAAAAATATTTTCGAAAAAAACTTGTCATTTTGTCATAAATCGAGCCTTCTTCCATTTAGGAACTGGTCGGTGTCTGTCTGGTAGTGGTTGTCGCGGTCTCATTTTAGGACAATTACAGAGAGTATTGTTTTGTTGCCTTTGAGAGCGATTGTTTTTAATTCGAAACTCGTAGATAATTAAAGCTTGGGTTAGGCTTGGTATTAGTTTGTTTTCCCATTTATTTATATTTTTTAAGATTTAGGGTTGCGAACATTTTCCCTCAAATACTCAATCTAAAAAAATACCATTTTTCCTAAATTTTAAAAAGTAACTATCTTTAACACCATTATTCGTATTTGTTAGAATTTTGAAGATTCATTGTTCATTTTTCCAATATTTGGAAAATAGAAATCTTTTTTTTATAAATTTCGACATAATAGAACTCTGCAGACAATAGCAACTTGTCTTCCACACGAGGAGCGGTTGTTTCCAATCATTGCACATTGCATGCATATGTGGATGATGACGATGATGATGATGATGTGTATAGTGTGTCTGACAAAATGAGCCGAGAGAGCAAGCACCCGCCCGCCCGATATCACAAATCCTCTAAAAATATTTCCCCATTTTTTTGGATAGAGTCTAATTAATAAATTTGTGAGAACATTTTTTTTAGAAATTTAAAGGAAAAAAATTTTAAAGTTTATTTTCGTTTCTTTTAGGTTAAACGAAAATATGATTTAATGATTGTCTATTGCAATTCATTGCAGTCGGTGAATGATGATGATGATGCACACTCACAACTGATTGCAGACTAACTGCATTCACTCACTGTGTGCATTCAGTCAATGCTAGTGCTTCTTCTTGTTTGCAGTATTTTTTTAATTAAAAAAGTATTTTCAATTCATAATTGGTTCTTAAGTATTCTATAAGTACAAACAACACTTAAAAGGTAAATAGAAAAATTTTCAGATTGTTAAATTCCTTATCGTGATAAAATGTTATTGAGAAATCCAGAAGAACAAAAATACCTTAATAATAATAAAAATACACATTTAACAACGATAAACGGATATTATTTATTCATTTTTTTACTTTAAAAGTAAAACGAAAGAAAAAAAAAAACTAAAAATCGTAAATGTAATTAAAACTTTTTTAACAGATAGCTCTTTTATGAGAAAAAGAAAATAAGAATAAAAAGACTTGAAAACAAATATTAATATTCTTTTTAATTAAATACTTCAAATGTAAACGAAATAAAATACAAAGAAAACATTTTATGTAATATGAAAGAAAAACACTGCAAAAATGGTCTGACGATTTTATAATCATTTTAGACAGTCTTTTTTTAAACGGATAGTTACTTCGTTTTGTTGTAATATTTATTAATTTCTTTATTTAAGAAAAGCATTAAAAGAATTGAAAGCATTTGTTTTTTTTTAAATTGTATTAAATAAATAAATAACAATACTGAAATTTTTTGAGAATTTTTTTTTCAATAATTTCACGTAAAAAATAAAAATTTCAAAAAGTAACTCAGCTGGCTGGATTGTTTATTTTTGCTTACTAAATACTTTGTTGAAAATAACTTTGTGTTGGGCAGCATTTTTTTTAACTAAAATTCATACTATTAACCATTTTTTTTTAAATCTTAAAACTTTTAATGTCGTTTACGTTTATTTTCTATGAAATTAGAAAAAAAAACTTATTTTGTAAATCTAAAGCTTTGATTTGTAAGTTCGTACCATTTTAGAGACCGAAAACTTTGTGTTGTTGGTTATTATTTTTGCTTCAAATGATTTTTAAAAAACAGAAACTGAAATATTTTTTTTAATATAAAATAAAATTCTTCGCTGATTCTGACTTTTTTGTAATTCAATCAAGAAACACATCTAGGCAAATATTGTTGGAAATGATTCCATCTAACAGACCACAAAAAATGATTTATTTGCATTTTATGACTTTTAATTTAAAAGAGAAAGTGTAAATACGAAATTAAATGTACTAAAAGATTTTAAAAGTTTTAGTCAGTAATACATTTTGAATTGATTTTTTTCATTGAAATTATTTCCTTAAAAATTATTCAATTACTAATATTTGTAAAATAATTATTTTTATTTAATAAGTCAACTTAACCGACCGTCAACAAAACAAGATTAATTTATCACTCACGGTAAAATCAGGTTTTAATTTTTAGGTTTTAACGATAACAAGATGAATTAAACATTGTTATATTTTTGTTAAATTGAAAAACAATCAAAATAATTAATAAAACTTAAAGAACTCAGTATAAATACGCCCTTTTTTTTCGTTCTTTAAAAAAGAAAACTTAGGGGATCTAATTTCAATGTAAAACTGCAAGGGATAATTTAGTTAACTTAATCAACTTCTGTCTTTTTAAACGTTGCCTTAAATGGCTTTAATTTCTTTTCCAAAACCACACAGAACAAACAACTTAGAAAACCGAACAATAAATAAACAGAACAAAATGAATAAAAATCAAAATTTAAGAAAGAGAGAAAGCAAGCAAGAAGCTCCCATTTTGGTAATACGTAAAAAAAGCCTAGGTGCGAACGAATAAACATGCAGACTTAAAACGATTGAAATTAAAATATTTAGGAATTTTAAAGAAAAATAGAAAAACAAGAGAAAATCTGATAGTCTAAAATTTTGGAAAAGTAATTCATATTAAATTAATTTAAAGTAAGATACAAATAAAACACTCATTGTAGGGGTTTATTTAACAGTTGTAAGAGGATATCTAGACACAGAGAGAGCCTTTGCTTCAGTCTGTGACTAAATAATCACAATTTTTTAGTTTTGAATGGAAACAAACTCGATCATGTTTAATTTGGGGCGATTTAATTTACCCAAGCCATAACTAAATACATGATTAGTATTTATAGATTAGACTATGGTCTGTATCGGTGAATATAAGAAAGTAAAACTTACCGATGACATCTCTAAGTTCGAAAGCATCTTTCGTGTTGGGCCACTTATCAGCCATGTTTGGGTGTGTGACCTTGACACACGCCGCCGCAACAACAACTGCACATACACACAGTAACACACACTCACACAGAAATTTCAATAAGAAGTGTGTGAGTGTGTTGTGAAATGAAATATGTTGTCTCTGACTGTGCTGTATTTTCTGTCTCTGGGTACTGCTGCTGGGCTGCGATGGAAAATGCCACAAAACTACTTTGGCTCGTCAATTAAAAATCTAAATAAAAATATTGCTTAAAAAAAAAAGACGAAAAGGAATATCTACAACCGGTTACAAAAGTAAAAGTATATATTTTCTGATTGAGGAGAAGGGGGACTGTTCGGTTCCCGGCTTCTTAGACCTTATTAATGATGATGACTGTAAAGAAAAGGTGAAAATAGCACCATAAATGTAATGACGGCAACGTAACGATTATAAATAAATATGATAATAATAACAATATACAGCTTCGTTTCGAGGTTTTTTCGTTGGTTTTATGAAGGGTTAGGGTTTGAGTTAACGACAGACGGCGGACACTTGGTCGTTCGTCTGTGTGTGTTGTTGTTGGTGTGGTGTCTGAGGTGGTAGGTGGCCAGGTGTGTGTTGTGGCATGTATTGTTGTATGTGCGTGCCTTTGTCACTCACTGACTGGCCGATATTTCACAATATGGTTCTTCTTTAAAAACACAAATGTCAGTTTGTATTTATTTCTTTTATAGAATTATTATTCATACTACTAACAACCGAATTCAATTTATTTTACCCACTTTTTCCTGCTTTTGTATTTTTGTTGCAAGGTAATCAGAACTTAGAACAAACTTTTTACCTTAAAATGGAATTGAAATAAAGTTTTAAGTTGTGAACATACTTTATAGTAACTTTTTGTGACGTTTTAAATATAACAAACAAAAATTGTTTTTTTTTTATTTAAAAACAAAAATAGTAATAAAATGGCAGGTTGAAAAGCAATTCCTGGTCCTTTTCTCGGTGTCGGTATATATATTTTTTCACAAATATTTTGAAAACAAATATTTTTTTAAAATTACTACTAAAACAAATAGAATTTGAAATTACTTTTAAGAAAAAGGGGTACAAGTGGAGAGATTAGAATTTATCGTTGAAATTGCATTTTGATATAAGGGATCTCTCCAAACACGGCGCATTCGTGAAATTCGTGTGTGTCTTCTTTTGCCTTTGGTCACCATGGCCAATCTAATCTATCGTCTCTGTAGGGTTTAAAGGGTTAAAACCAACGTAAGTAAATAAGCATTTATTGCAAAAGTGAGAAATTACGTCGCAAGTGCGTTAAGTTGTTAAAGATGTTTGTTGTAAATTTTAAAAGATGTCTGCAAAAAAAAAAGTTTTAATAAACCAAAGTAAGTAAAAAAAATAATGTTTGTTTTTATCGCAAAAAAAAAAAAAAAGTAAATTTCACGGTGCCGTACTGCCGTGTCGTGTATTCTTAGTCTTGGGCAGCATCCTCCTCAGCATCATCATCATTCCTTATTTCAAGCTGCAATAATTGCAACGCTCTTAGCCCTCCAACCGAAAAAGGAATAATGTTTTACTTTTTATTCTGTTCTTAAATGTCCTTAAACAATGAATACTGAAATATTGGTTTTGATTTTTTTTAAAGAATGAAGACACGGAGTTAATATAAAAAAATTGTGCTAATTTTATTTGTAGGCATAAATCATAATTATATATAAATTTTATTTATTCATTTATTACCATTTGGCGGGTTGGGTAAAAATTAGATACAAAAATTCTGTTAATGAAAACGGTAAGTCAATCTGCCACCGGTCGTTCGTCCGGTTAGGGTTTGTTCTCTCTCTTTCTCTCTCTCTCTTTATCTCTCTGTTTGCTTTCTTACTCTTTATTTTCCTACTTGCTTCTTGGAATCTCTTTCTTCGCTGAAATGTACAATTATTACGCTGCAATATTTTGCATATCCATGAAGTCAACGAAAAAAAAATATAAAGAAGAAAAGAAAGCTCTGAATAACAAAATGTTATTAGCTATAATTTTGAATAACACAGAAATCGAATTTCACCACACGAACAACCATATTCTGCCAGTCAATAACGAAATCACCATCTCAACTAACATTAACGTGAGGAGACACTGACAATATCACAGTACACAGTCACACTAGAATTCTCTAGACTTTTGTTGTTGGTGGTGGTGGTGACGTGAGTGGTGGATGGTGTCACTGGTAGTGGTGTGTGGTGGTGTGTGTGGGTGCCCTCTCTATGCGAGTCTATGCGTCAACTCAACAACCAACATTAAAAAATATATATATATATATATAAATAAAACAAAGTAAAACATTCGATGATGGACTTCTGATACAATTTTTACGCCCTCGTTTTCTTTTTCTGGGCACTAATCCGTGGGTGGGTGGGTGTGTAAACGCCGTTGGTCTTCGCAGCCAAAACTGCGCCTTTTTGAAAATATATGTAGTTTGGATTACCTCCCTTGTTATGGCTAAAAATAAAAAAAATAAAAGTGAATTGTTTGTTACAATCTAAGAATTATCTTTTTCTAAGTATTAATTAATAAATAAATAAATTATAAATATATTACTTAAACATAAAAATTGGTCATGTCAAGATGTTTATGTATTTTTCGATAGAATTTATTGTTCAATTTAGGGTAGGTGACGTTACGTTAACGTTCACTGACTGACTGACTGACTCCAGTGGCCAGTGCAGACTGGCCAGAGAGCGACCACTATTGATAATAACTTATTAACAGTTTAAAACATTATTCATTCATCGACGAAAAATAAACGATGTCGCAAATCATTAACTCCCCTTTACTTAATACTAAAGATTTGCTACAAAAATAAACCCCAACTCTAAAACCTTAAATCCAATCCTAACCCTAACTCAAACTCCAACCAACCCTAACTCCAACCCTAACCCTAACTCCACTCCAGCCTCACCCTAACTCCAACCCTAACCCTGGAATTTATTTCCTTTTTTTTATTCATAAAAATTGACTGTTTCATAAAAAACAAATACGCTGGTTGGATTTATTATTTTTTCGATTATTTTCAATTTCCGATTAGATTAATTATAATTTTAAAAATAATTATTCGAAGAAAATTAAAATTACGTTTTTTTTTTGGTGGGTGGGGGGGAGATCATTTTATAATAGAAAGTAAAATGAAAACTATTCAACTTTATTTTTTCTAAAATTTACTAATTAGTAATTTATTTGTTATTAAAGGGGAGTAACTTAGTAAGGATTCTTTAGTTATGATAGTTTTTTTTAAAGATTATTTTGAATGTTTATCGCATTAGAGAAGGGACGGATCTAAAGTCATGATGTGCACCTAAGCAGTGCAGACTGCGCAATTGCTGGGTGTGCAAGCTCCTTAGAGGCTGTAGGGCTCCTTGGCTTCACAGTATTACACAGCAATTAAAATATATTAAAGTAATTAATCATTAGGAGTAACTTAAACTAGAAAATCATTATCACACTCATCATCATCATCATCATCATCATCACCATCAATTGACCGTAGTCGCTGATATAGACCTACCTCACTAACCTGCGTCAAACTTCCCTCAACTATTGCCGTCCTTAGGTCCTCACCACTGATACCTACATCCCTGGAGATGACATCAGGAAATGACTGTTTTTAATCTCTCAGATTATCAGAACGTGGTTTCCATAGATGAGACTACCGCAGTTTTTGCACGCTAGCAATGGCAGGCAAATTTCACTCTTCGAGATCTCACGAGTGCAGAGACATGGGGCAGATTGACATAGATATCTGAGATTGATGGATGTATTTTCCAAGAGAGATTTTGCCTTCTTATTAAAACGCGGGTGCAGGTTATATCAAATGAAAGTTTTCTTCTGAAAATAGTTCCACCTTAAAAATAAGGGAAAATTTAACCTAAATTTGCATTCATTTTTTTAGGCTAACCAGGGTTACAGGTATATAACCATATTGGTTAAACCTTTGGACCATAAAAAGCTTATATATCGGCCCCGACGACTTAAGGCAAAAGAAGACACACTAATATTTTGACCCTAATATCATATCATGTTTACTTGGTCGAGCATCAAACCAAATTTGGCACCAGGCCATTTTTACGTGCTCTATTTATCTGGGCTTTTAAAATTCAGTGTTACCCTTCACCTTGATGAGTTGCTCTCCCGAGTTAACGAGTCCCATCTGCTCGAGGCAGCTAAAGTGAATGTAATGGTTTTGACTGGGATTTGAACTCCCGTAATACGAATTCAGACCCCGAGCTTTTACCAGTGCTCCACTCCACCGTCCCTGCCCTTATTTTAATCCTAATATGTTTACACTAATATAACGGTCCTGAATGACTACTTGGTAATTTTGAAAAGTCAGGACCCAAAGGATTAAGGTCTAACAATCACTAAATGTGATAAATGTCTCTAATAATATTCAGTATTCGTTTGGGCAGCGACGGTGGAGCATTGGCAAAAGCTCGGGCTCTGGAATCGTATTACGCGAGTTCAAATCCCAGTTAAAACCATTACTTTCACTTTAGCAGCCTCAGGCAGATGAGGCTCGTTAACTTGGGAGAGCAGTTCATCTAGGTGAAGGGTAACACCGAATTTAAAAAACCCGGGTAAGAGCACGTAAAATTGGCCTTGTGCAAAACCAAGTGTTCACCAAGTAAATATAATATTCAGTATCCATTATTCAAGTAAAATAATCGAGCAAAAATTGTTGCAGACAAAGAATTGCCTAATTTAGTTTTTCTGTTGGTGATAATACAATGAATGCAATTCATTCCATTCATATCTGCATTCATTTTGTTTTTCGATTTAAACTTTCTTTCTTTAACGAAGGTCATATCATCGAAAACAAAACCAACTTTCTCAAAGCCACTCGTGTATTTCACACCATTAATTACAAAGCCAAATTTATAGATAAAGCTTATTATTGTCCACAAAATCAACAAAAAAGTAGAATGAATAATCGATTTGTTTTAAAGAACAACAATTCTTGCCATTATTTCCGAACAAGGGAGACAACTAAGCCATTGATTTTTGAAGACCATATTTCACAATATTCACCAATGTTAAAAGAAATACAATTTTCTGTTTGAATTCCCTTCTTCAATCTCATATCAAAAGGTAAACTATGAAAGACTAATAATCTAAGATTTTATAAAAGGATAATTATTAAAGACTTTATTTCAACAATTATACTTAATTATAATCTCGTAACAAAGATAAAATTTAATTACGAATTTAACATTTCCTTTAAATATTTCAAAGTAAAGATAATAATATTAAAAAAAGGACATCAAGAAAGAAAGTATTGTTAAAGGATTGATCCCACATTTATTTAATAATTTTGAATTGTTCTTGAAAAAGTACTGAAACACAAAAAACTTTCAACAACTTATTAGAGAAAACCAAAAATAGCGGGAAAAATAGTTTTTGACAGCGTCTATGTTTAAAAATCTCCCAAAAAATCAGTGAATTGCCCTTCATCCAATAATCAATATGAAATTTTCACCGATTATCCATTAAAGAAGAATGATTTGTTCGTTTATCGATATTTTATTCGCCTAATATAACGGCCATGATCTTTCTTAGCCCCTTCAAATCCACAGAAAATAAACGACAATATGTGACATAAGGAAAAAAGGTTTTCTACAGAGAAACAAAAAGAAAATTGATTAAAATTCAAAATATATTTTGAAACATAGGAATGAAATTCCCTTATTTGAACCTTAAACATTTTTGTTTTAAAGTATGAAATTTATTCAGTATATATTATAAACAATTATCTTTAAAATTCTCATGTAAAAATCTTGTATTTCAATATAAATGATTTGTTGAAAAGTAGTTTAGTTTACATCTAAGGACAATAATTCTTTATAATGGCTGTTTTCCATAGTTTTTGTTTCTGGTAGTATTTTTTCAAATAGGTTTTAAATTCATTTTTCTCAAATATTAATAACGATTTGAATCCTGATTATTGTAAAGATTATGCATAACATTCTTGTTTCTCTTCAGTTTCTATCACAAGTTTTATTTTTCATTTTTGAATATTTTAAAACTTTTACCGGAAGTAAATTTTAGTTTACGTGAATTTCAGAAATCTTTATAGTTTTTAAAATATTTTTGTTTCTCGCCAACAATACAGAAATTATAATAATTTTTTGTTTTCCATTTTTGGTATTTTCGATTCGTTTTTCTTCGTTTTAATAATTAAAACCAAACCAAACCAGTGAACAATTGTTATTTCGCATAAAAAATGGCTTCAATGTAGGGAGGGTTAAAAAATAAAGATAGTCATAATAAATGTCAATAATAAATATTGTTGCACCGGACAGTCCTTGACTAAAATGGTACGGAACATTCTGGAAATCAGAAAAGATTTGTTGTCAATCTAACTCTAGTCAAAACCACTGGTTGCTGGGTACTAAAGCACTTTGTGATTGCTGTGAGATTCCATAATAAGAATAATAGAATCTAGATTACTCCGCTGATTCAGGCTGTGAGTTCTGGAAACCTGAGAAGTGGCACCATACAGTCTTTGGCAGGGATGGAGTGGATTGTCGGAGCTTCACGATGAGACTGACTTTGGTGAAAAACACCAGTCACTAAAAGCATGCAAGTGCCGCGTTTAACCGGCATCAGAATTTATATAATAATAATAATAATAATAATAATAATAATAATAATAATAATAATAATAATAATAATAATAATAATAATAAT
>JAUZSX010344314.1:0-10394 GCA_034780655.1 Idiosepius hallami
GTGTGTGTGTGTGTGTGTGTGTGTGTGTGTGTGTGTGTGTGTGTGTGTGTGTGTGTGTGTGTGTGTGTGTGTGTTCGAGCACATTCATGAGCTTCAATTTGAGAAAAACTGAGAAATTTTTCTGATGCGGTCAACTAAAATTCTATCGTCTCCGCCGGGACAAAATGTTGAAGAAAGCAAATAACGGACATTCCAGGATGTGGTTTTTGAAATATGAATAGAATCGGGGTATCACGTGACACTGTTTCATGATGACGACATCATCGGATGTTAAAAAGAAAGAGAAAACAATTTTATAGGGAAGCAGATAATATATGTGGAAGGAAGGGAGGAAGAGAGGGAGGAAGGGAAGACGGATTGAAGGAAGGAAAAGTGGATTAAATGGAGGAAGGAAGAAAAGAAGGAAGGAAGGAAGGAAGGAAAGAAGAAAGGAAGGAAGGAAGGAAGAAAGGAAGGAAGGAAGGAAGGAAGGAAGGAAGGAAGGAAGGAAGGAAGGAAAGAAGGAATGAATAAATAAATAAAGAATGAAAGAGAAAATAGGAAAGGAATGAAGGAACAAAGTTATGGAGGAAGGAAGGAAAGAAAGAAAGAATGAAAGAAAGAAAGAAAGACAGACAGACAACAGACAGACAGACAGACAGACAGACAGACAGAATGGAAAAAAAAGAAAAAAGGAAATAAATGAAGGAACAAAGTTATGGAGGAAGGAAGGAAGGAAAGAAAGAAAGAAAGAAAGAAAGAAAGAACGAAAGAAAAGAAAAAAAAAATGACAGAAGGAAGCGGGAAAGGGAGAAAGAAATGATGGTAGGATGAATAATTAATTATTAGGACAATATTAAAGATGAAAATGAAAGTAGACGGTGAAAAAAAAAGAAGAATCAAACAAACAAACGAAGAGGAAACAAATGAACGATGAATGTAAAAAAAAAAAGAAAGCTAAGGAAAGTAAAAAAAGAATCAAGGAATGAATGAAAGGAAAATGAAAATTGGCAGTATACATTCATGAAAGAAAGAAAGTATTAAACAAAGGAGATAAATAAAGAAAGAAAGAAAGAAAGAAAGAAAGGATAAAACAAAATAAATAAAGAAAGAAAGAAAGAGAAAAGGATAAAGCCAAAGAAAGGAAGGAAGGAAGGAAGGGAGGAAAGAAGGATGAAACAAAATAAAGAAAGAAAGGATAAAACAAAATAAAGAAAGAAAGAAAGAATGAATGAAAGAAAGAATGAAAGCAAGAGAAAAGGATAAAACCAAAGAAAGGAAGGAAGGAAAGAAGGATGAAACAAAAGAAAGAAAGAAAGAAAGAAAGAAAATGAAGGAATTAATTCTTAAAAAATGGAAAAATGTAAATAACCTGTATACGGTTAAAGAATTGCGACCAAAAGATACAAAGAAAGAATAAAACAGAAAAAAGAACGTAAAAAATGAAGGAATAATTATTTAAAAAAAAAAAAAAGAAAAAGAAAAATGGAAATGGTATTTTTACAATTAAGGATGGACAATAAAAGAAAGAAAGAAAGAAATAAAAAAGGAAAGAAAGAAAGAAAGAACTAAAAAAAAAAAGAAAAAACTAAAAAGAGAAATACCCTGTTTACATTCGAGGAAGAGTGACAAAAAAGAAAGACAGAAAGAAAGAAAGGTTGAAAGAAAGAAAGAAAGAAAGAATGATGATTGAATAGAGAAGAAAAGAGCAGAAACAAAAACGAATGAAGAAAGCAACTAAAATGGAAGTAGGCAGGTTATATTTTTAAAAGAGTAAGAAGGAAACGAACAAAAAAGAAACAATGTTTAGTCCCAAAAACTAAACCTCACTTGGTCACGAATCTTCGACAACCGGATGAATTTCAAAGTTAAATCTAAAATTTAAAATAGTAAAATATTCAAAAGTTAAAGCTTCCTTTTTGTCAAAGTTTTTTTTTTTTGTTTTTTAAGTTAAAGATCTACGACGGCGGGAGTGGTATCACAAACAACAGCCTCCTTTTGTGCTCCATAATTTATTTTTCTACATAGTCACCACCATTCTCAATACACTTTTGCAAGCGATACACAATGTCGTCTATTTTCGCATCTGAGACGCACTTTGTCACTAACTTCTCTGTCACCATTCTGAAATCGACGAACTCATCTCTTAACTTTGCTAACATCAACTGCAGCGACTTCGTAAACATTCAACAGGCACCGGTCAGTGTTGACAGGTTCAATCTTTTCTACAGGAAAAAATTCAATGACGCATCACTGTGTTTAATGCACATCCTTTTTTTACTCACACATTGTCAATATCTGCAATAGAAATATTTAAACTTTCAGATGACAAATTCATAAGTTCAATCCTCATAACAATGCAATTTGCAATCCCTCTTGATCAATTTGGCTGAAATAAAAAAAAATTGGCATTACTTTTGGAACGACCTTCGTATGTGACATAATCTTCGAACCAGAGCAAGGCGTCTGCTTAAGTCAAAACGGTTTTCTTTATTTCACACAAATATTGCCTACAGCGATAAATTCTAACGTTAATGATACCACTGCCGCCGTCGTAGATTTTTAACTTAAAAAAAAAAACTTTGACAAAGAGGAAACATTAACTTTGGAATAATATTTTTGCTTACAGCGATAAATTCTAACATTAAGTTCGTTTTCAAATTTCAAATAGAAAAAAAAAAGATGCACAATCTGACAATTATTTCATAATGTTCTCAACATTTTGTTGAAGAACCCGATTCCGTGATTAGGAAAGCCAACACTTTCCTGTTTCTCATTTTCTTAAATTCAACTCAAGAGTCGACTTACCAAAGAAAACCTAAAAGTAGTGTGCCTTTTGGCGATAATCCGTAAATACAACAAAAAAAAAACACATATCTGTCTCTCTTTTGAGCACCGAAGGTGGGGCATTGGTAAAAGCCTGGACTCTAGAATCGTATTACGCGAGTTCAAATCCCAGTGAAAGCCATTACATTCACCTTTAGCTGCCTCAGGCAGATGGGGTACGTTAACTCGGGAGAGTAACCAAGTAAACATAATATCCGTTTCTGTTTTTTTTTTATATTTATATGTTTTCTTCTTACATCACTGCAAGACAAGGGTCTGTTAAAATTACTGAGAAACACTCATGGACCATACAACATTTGCATCATGAATGAGAATTAAACTTTACTTAGCCTTAAATTACATAAAGTCACGGACATCCATCCTGCACTTATTAATATTAATGAAGTATTTTAAAAACTAAAACAACATTAATATGGCTTTATTAGCTAATGCCTCAAACACATTCACTTATTCTGTTTGTTACTTTCAAAAAAAGTTGGTTGCAAATAAATTTGCTTCAAAAAATTCTTACAAAGCAAAAGATCCGCCATTAAAAATCTTTCGTTGATCGTATATACCAATAAATAAGGAAATCTAATTACAGTTTTTTTTCTACTGAAATTTCAATTAAACAAATACTAGTCTCTCTAGTATTTAGTTGTATTTACAGATCATCGCCAAAAGAGAGGTAGGCCTTGAAACGGTGCACATTCTCTCCTGATGACCCCAAGACTAAAATAGTAGATTATTTGACCTTTTACGTGTTGAATTCCCAAAGATTGTCATAGAAGCCATGTGCCGATAGGATAAGTGAAATTTGAAAAACTACCTTTTTGGTAAGTTTGAATTACTTTTGCAGTCATTTCCTTCCTCCATCCTCTCTCTCTCTCTCTCTCTCTCTCTCCCTCTCTCTCTCTCTCTCTCTCTCTCTCTCTCTATGTAACATTTTACTGAATGCATTTCCTCTCACTGAATACATTTACTCTTACTAAAACTGAGTTGTGATTTATTCTTTTGTCGGGCAATATTAATTTATTAATTGCACAAATTTATTAATTACACAAATACTTGATGGTGTTAACAGAACTCATCCATCCCAATTATATTAATTACACATACCAGATATCAATTATAAAAATACTAGTATATTTTGTCTAGTGTTAACAGAACTCGTACATCTGAATGTTATTTCAAGAAAGAAATCGAAAATAAAGTCAAATATTATGGAAATATGTGACTTGAAAAATATCTTTCGATTTATATTTTTGTTCATTAAAAAGAAAAAATATCAAATAGATTGGTAGATACATAGGTAATTAGATGAGTAGGTGGGTAGGTAGATATATTGATAGATAGATGGATGGATTGATAGTTAGATAGATAAATAGATAGATAGAAAGAGAGGAAGTGATAGATAGATAGATAGATAAATAGATAGATAGTTAGGCAGATAGATTGATAGATAGATAGATAGATAGATAGATAGGAAGAAAGAAAGTTAGATTGAAAGAAAGAATGGTGAATTGAATGTTCATATACAGATACATATATATACACCTACATAAATACGTAAGAAGAAGCTTTTAATAGATAGATAGAGAACATACGCAAGAGATGGGGGGAGAGATCGATAGATACAGATAGAGAGAGAAAGAAAGAAAGAAATAAAGAAAGAAATAAAGAAAGAAAAAAGAAAGAAAGAAAGAAAGAAAGAAAGACAGACAGACAGAAAGAAAGAAAGAAAGAAAGAAAGAAAGAAAGAGAGTCAGACAGACAAAAAGGAAAGAAAGATAGAAAGAAAGAAAGAGGGACAGACAGACAGAAAGAAAAAAAAGAAAGGAAGAAAAACAGAAAGAAAGAAAGACAGACAGACAGAAAGAAAGAAAGAAAGAGAGAAAGACAGACAGACAGAAAGATAGAGAGAGAGAGAGAGAGAGAGAGAAGGGGTGGAAGAAAGGCGATTATATCTATTCGAATAAGACTAAAACTCATTAATTTTAGTTATTTACGCTGCGAGCCGAAAGGTCTATATCACTCTTGATTTTTAATTCCTTGGCTTACACTTAGGATGAAAGCGTGGGTAAACGAATGCTAATACTCCCCAACACATCATAGCTAGTTTGTGGGTCCAAAGATATTGAACTTTTATTCTGTGACCAACAGTCTAAAAAAATAGCCGAACGAATGCCATACTCCCTGGAATATAATGTAAAAGACTGCGGACTCAAAGGTCTATATCACTCTAGGTTTTGCATTCTTGTGACCTATATCAGTCAGTAGTTTCTCGGTCGACACGGAAGAAGCTGCATTGACTTTCAGGGAGATAATCAAACTCTAGATGTTCCAATAAACGATTGAGGAGAGGACCCTTTTCGGTTGTAGGACTGATTGTGAATTCCACATTCCTTTGAATACTCACTATATAAATTAGTGTGAATACAATTTGGAGCCAGTTCAATTCTACAGTTATACAATACTTGAAAGAAGCAAAACTGTTCAAACTTCTCTAAACAACAATTACCAGCAATATATATATATATATTTATATATATATATTAAATAATAATTCACCTTGATAAAAAAAGAAATCGCCGACACAGGAGTACTGGACTGGACGGCTGTTTCGACTTTGTTAAGTCTCATCAGCAGCACATATCTAGATCCCACTCGGGATCGAACCAACGACCTGCAGCTAAGAGTGCGAGCACTCTACCGCGCAAGGCCACGGTCCGTCACGTTGGAAAGTCAACGATAACTTTTTCTCCCAACGTATAGCGCGGCTGAAATGAAAAAAAAAGGAAGGAAGAAATAAAAAGAAAGAAATTTAAAAAAGAAAGAAAGAGAGATAAAGAAAGAAAGAAAGAAAAATAAAGAAAGAAGGATAAGAATAATAAGAAGAGAGGAAGAAATAAAAAAGAGAAAAAAGGAAGAAAGAAAGAAAGAAAGAAATAAGGATAAGAATAATAAGAAAGAAGAGAGGAAGAAATAAATAAAAAGAAAGAAAAGAAAAAAGGAAAGAAAGAAAGAAAAAGAAAGAAAGAAAGAAATAGGGATAAGAATAATATGAAAGAAGAGAGGAAGAAATAAATAAAAAGAAAGAAAGAAAGAAAAAGAAAGGAAGGAAGAAAGAAAGAAAAAAAGAAAGAAAGAAATAGGGATAAGAATAATAAGAAAGAAGAGAGGAAGAAATAAATAAAAAGAAAGAAAGAAAAGAAAAAAAGGAAAGAAAGAAAGAAAAAGAAAGAAAGAAAGAAAGAAATAGGGATAAGAAAGAAGAGAGGAAGAAATAAATAAATAAAAAGAAAGAAAAGAAAAAAAGGAAAGAAAGAAAGAAAAAGAAAGAAAGAAAGAAAGAAATAGGGATAAGAATAATAAGAAAGAAGAGAGGAAGAAATAAATAAAAAGAAAGAAAGAAAGAAAGAAAGAAAAAGAAGAAAAGAGAGAAAGTAAGAAAGTAAAGCGTTGTCTTGCCAGTGTCACCTAACGTACTTTTCACAAGTAATGTTTGCTCCTCATTCGTGTCTGGCTTTGAACGTCTCTTCTTTTCATTTTCTGTTGACTTGTCAATCCGTCCGACGTGCAAAAATTCTCATCCCACTCAACAAACCAAACCGAAAAAAAAGACCGCATTTTATTCACCTTTGTGATTATCGAAAGTATTAAAACTTGCAAAGAAAAAAAGACAACTTCTAAAAAAGTATAGCCACCTATTTTGTTTTTATTCTACCGAATGGATAAAAGGGGATTGCAAATTGCATTGTTTTTTGTTTGTTTGTTTGTTTTGTGTTTTACATGGTGCATATCAACTTTATATGGTCATTTAATGCCGAGAACAATCATTTTATATATACACGTGTATTTTTTTTTTAATTAGACAAAGTTCGCTATTTAATCCATAGCATTGTGGGAATTCATACCTTTCCCAAGGGTATTATTCCGATTATGAACGTTAATAGAACGACTGGGATTCAAAATCCGGTACTACGATTCCGAAGTTTGCCTGCCTACCCAGTAGGTCAAATGGACTTCCCCAAATTGCATTGTTATGATGACTGAATTTATGCATCTATCGCCTGATAGTTTTACCTCTCTGTTGCTGATACTGACGGTATGGAACTCAAAGAGGGCAATCCCTGTCATGGACGTGTGGCAGAAGCAAAGATGCGTCATTGAATTCCTCCATCCCCCCCCAAAAAAAAAAGATGAACTGATCATCTGTTGAACGTTTCCGAAGCCGATGCAGTTAATGTAAGCACTGTTAACAGATGGCTTCGTCGATTTCAATGTGGCGGCGGAGATCTGAGTGACAAAGCGCTCATGAGACCCCAAAATTGACCTCCTCGTTCATTGCTAGCAAAAATACATTGATAATGATGCTGAGAATGTAGAAAATTAAAATCTGGAGCAGAAAAGATCGCTCGTTTTATCGGTACTATTTTTGTGTATAAAAATAAGTGGCATTCGTTACATTTGGAATGGCTAACGTATGTATTAAAAAATAGGTGGCATTACTTTTGGAAGCACCGTCGTATTTTTAGGTTTAATGTTTTAATTTGTGTAAAAAACACGAATATATCTGTAAAGAAAGGGCAGCGACGGTGGAGCATTGGTAAAAGCTCGGGCTCTGGAATCGTATAACGCCAGTTCAAATCCCAGTCAAAACCATTACTTTCACTTTAGCAACCTCGGGGAGATGGGGCTCGTTAACTCGGGAGAGCAGCTTATCTAGGTGAAGGGTAACACCGAATGTAAAAAGCCCGCGTAAGAGCACTTAGAAATGGCCTTGTGCCAAACTTGGGGGTGCTCACCAAGTAAGTACAATATTTCCAGCGGAGGTTGAGTAGTCGTATAAGCTTGGATTCTGGAATCGTGTTGTACGAGTTCAAATCGAATCCAAAACCATTTACATTTTACTCTATTTTTGCACCCTCGGATGTGGATATCACATGTACTTGGTAGGGCACGTTACAAAGTTAGACACGTGGCCATTTTTACGTGCTCTATATACCTGGGCATTTTTAATTCAGTGTTAACCTTCACCTAGATGAGTTGATCTCCTGAGGTCACGGGCCCCATCTCCCCGAGGTAGTTGAAGTGAAAGTAATGGTTTTGACTGGGATTTGAACTCGCGTAATACGATTTCAGAGCCCAAACTCTCGGGTGTGGATATGTATAATATAAGTACGTATATACTTGGCAGCGAAGTTGTAGCATTGGTAAAAAGCTCGGGCTCTGAAATCGTAGTATGCGAGTTCAAATCCCAGTGAAAACCATTGCATTCACCTACAGCTGCCTCGGGCAGATGGAGCTGGTTAAATCGGGAGAGCAGCTCCTCTAGGTGAAGTGTAACGCTGAACGTAAAAAGCCCGGGTAAGAGCACGTAAAATTGGCCTTGTGACAAACTTGCTTTGGTGCTCATCAAGTAAATATATTATACGTGTAGGTATTTATACATAATAGCACCCGAAGGTCTGAATATGGCGCAATACTGAAGAGGCTCATTAACTTGGAAGAGTAACTCATCTACGTGTAAGGATGACACTGATTGAAAACGGGTTGATGAGGCACGTCACATCAATAAGCTTAACTCATCTAGATGAAGGATAACACTGTTTCTAAATTGTTTGAGATAAAGACTAGCACGCAAAACTTACTTGGTTTGGTACTCGACCAAATATATACATATATATATTAGTTGAGTGTAGACACAGAGTAAACAGGAGTCGGCAACTGCCAGTTTTCATTCATATCTTATTGCACAGTAGGGCAAGTTGATTTGCAACTTTTTTTTTAGAAAATCAATAAGGCACTGGTTATGATAGTTGGGATTTAATGTGTTAAGAACTCGTACCAAAATTTAAATTCATCTCTTTAAAAAACAATTGAGCATTTCATTTTTAAAATCGTACAAAAAATGCTCAGAAATACTTAATTTTCATAGCGTGGAAACTAACTATGAAATTTCACTATTTTAGTAATAAATTCAGTTAAAATTGACATTTTTAAATGAAATACTTTGAAATGAAAATAAATATATGATTTATAATTTTAAATATGAATCATCACTAGCAAAATGTATTTGTCAATCACCGGAAAACTTTGAATTGTTGCAATTTTTCAACTTTTAAACGAATTTCCTCAAACGTAGGTAACGATTTGGGAAAAAATATTTGGTGGGGATATTTTTTATGTCAAATTCTATCATCACCATTGCCTTTCTCGGTTTTCAAAACCGACCTGCCCTATTGCACAGTGGTATGCGTTGTGTAACAATTGGTTTCCTCGAAAGAAGTAGCAGGGGCACCACATGCAGGTTTGTTACTTGCCCTAGTACAGTACCTGGTATTCTCACCCATCTAACCACTGACCATATCATATTGCACAGTCATATGCGTTGTGTAACAATTGGTTTCCTCGAAAGGAGTAGCAGGGGCAGAACATGTAAGTTTGTTACTTGCCCTAGTACAATACCTGGTACTCTTAAATGGTAACTTATCTAACAACTGACTAGATCATATCGAACAGTTATATGCGTTAACAATTAGTTTCCTCGAAAAGGTCACCACATGCAGGTTTTTACTTGCCTAGTACAGGACACCCATCAAATCAGTGACCAGCCTCGACGTTGCTTAACTTCGATCATAAAAATTGTTTGAAAAAACACAGCTATTGAGTTGTTTTTTTCATATTTTTGGCAACAACTAATATTTTCTTAGATGCCCAGGCAATGCCTGTCTATGCTGTTAGTCGTTCTTCAATCTGTAAGTTGAAGTTGTTATTATTAATGCTGAAACCCCGACAAGCAACGCCGATTAAAACAAAAAAATACTCAAACATTCTGATTTGCACATGTAATTATTTCTGCTACTTAAAATCCTGATACCTTAATTATTTGGATTTTGGATTTTTTACTCTGAGTTTCATTGCTTTTTTCATAATTCTTTCCTTTTGTTATTGTTATTGTTGATACTTCGTTTTATTGTTTGGGAGACTCGTTAACTCACAAAACACATTGGAAAGAAAAAAGTGATAAAAAAAAAACGCTATTCCAAAACCAAATCCTAGATTTTCTTCATTCACAAAACTAATAAATTTGAAAAGAAAAAAATGAGACAATAATAATAATAATAATAAAGTGATAATTTGGATTCAGGGGAAAGTGACATATTAGCAAGAATATTATTAATTAGCAGATCTCGTGGAAATTCCAATAATAATTATATTTTTTGTTTAAAGAACTTTTAAGTATTTTAAATCTTTACACAATAATAAATCATCGTCTTTTTTTTAAATATAAAATAAAATAGACAAAGACACAATTTCAAATGTTAAACTTTAAAATAACAATTAAAGAAATCTTTCCACCTGAATAAGTTTTAATTATTTCCATAGAAGAGATTTGCAATATTAGACAAAGTAAGTCTAATATTTTTTAATAATTTAACCCTTTAAACTCTAAAGAACCGATATATCGGCCCTGGCGACTCAAGGCAAAAGAAGACACACAAAAAAAAACGATATTTCAACCTCCGCTTTTGGACTCTGACTTAGTAATATTACCAAGTAGTCACTCAGAGCCGTTCTATTAA
>JAUZSX010344325.1:0-10393 GCA_034780655.1 Idiosepius hallami
AATTACATGCAATATATCCACACATGTACACACATAAAACATGATATTATCCTTAGTTTAAATAAGGGATTTTATAACTTTTCAATATTAATTTAGCTATGAAATGAGATAAATTGTAAAAAACCTGGTCTTTGTTTAATTATTTGATGATTAATTATGACACCAGCTTCAACAATCTTTCTTATTTTATTATTATGTATGTAAGAAATTATTTTGGAGTCATTAAAATTAAAACTATGATTAGTATCTAAAATGTGTTTAGTTAAAGCATTATTTAAAACGCAATTTTTTTTATATCTTTTTGATGTTCGTAAATTCTCTTTTTTAGAGACCTTGAAGTTTCACCAACTTATTTTTATGTATACACCATAGAATGTAAGAATTGTTCTAAAAAATCTTATCTTATTATGTATGTGAGGTATTATCATAAAGTCTTTAAAGTTTAAGATTAAAGTTGAATCGGTGATTAGTATCTAAAATATTTTTAGTTACAGCATTATTTAAAACGCAATTCTTTATGCATTTTTTATGTTAGTAAATTCTCTTTTTTAGAGACATTGAAGTCTCATAAACATAATTTTTAGATCAATTTTATAACTTATATTTTTTTATAGCCAAATTAATATAAAGAACTTGAAGAAGTTAAGGCTTTTTTCTGCTAAATTCTTTTTAATAAATTTTTATATTGAATTATTTTTAATGATTTCTGTCTACTAAATTAACTTCAAATATTTTTCTTTGCTAAATTGGTTTCTACTTTTTTTATAGTAAATTAATTTCTAAAGCTTTTCTTTTAGGTAGCTAAAAACGCTTACCATATAGAAATCCATTTTGTAAAAAATAACAATTGTGGTTTACTTTTATAAAGAGCTCTAAGTATAAATAGGATAGGATAGATAGATAGCTCAGATCGTCATGATTGTATGAGACCGTACACCCTGTAGTAGATCTTTATTAGAAGTAATGGAAAATAATTTCTGACGAAGTATGATAGATCATTTTTGAAAAATACAAAATATAAGAATATTTGTAATGCTGCGTTTCGGTTACACCATCCTCAGGGCATGTCCTTCATTTCTATTAATGATTCCACAAGATGTTAGGATATATGGCGTTGTTAATATCAAATATGTATACTTGCTCTATCGTAAAGTTGTTAAACCCACACTGAGATGCTTATCAGCTATTGATCTACGCTCCTTGGAGGTCTCTTACAGTTGACGAAACGTAATTTTTATAATAGATATATGTTAGGACGTTCAAGAAAGACCAAAACTTTCGGTAAAGAACTGTGGATCATATTAAGAAGCTCGATCCCACAAATAGATTTCTTGTAAGAAAACAAGAAATAGTTGAATTAAAAATGTTACACCATTTTTTTGTGTAATTACGATCACTGGGTATGAGAGTGGAGATTGGACGATTTGATTGAATACAGAGGGTAAAATCAACCCTACTTATCACAGAGAAGAAAAGAGATATATTCCCTATATAATAAAATTAACTAAACAGATTTTCTTACTTTAACAAGTCATTGATTATACGTGACTGCTGCAATTACTGCAGCTGGATTTACATGCAGCCACCACCACTACAACTGATGCCTATACGACTAATGTTCCTACTAGTTCCATTACATGCTACTTAATAATACCGTTATTTGATTGTAATACTGTTCTTATTTTGGATAAATTATCACTACAACTAATTTATTTTACTGAAGTTCTGGCTCTTTATCAAGGAAATGGCACAGGACCCAAGAAAAAATATTGCAAAGAAAAAAAATTAAGATTCTTTTTAATGAAATGTCTTTTTTATCTGACATTGAATGGAATGTGAAAAAATCAATTCCATTCGGTATCGATACATATCGATCTACATTGTTTGTAATGGTTCTCTCCTGTTGACACCGATTATTATTGATATTCAAATCGATTGGGTGATCATGGAATTTATTTTGGAACTTGCGGATGCAACTAAAAATCTAATATATACCTTTCTCCCCACTTCATCGAAAAATATTTAATATTTGAAGATTTGATTCCGTCAGTTTGGCTTTCAGTTTGGCTACGGGCAGTTAAATATAGAGCTTTAACACATCGAGCTTAAGCCAGGTTTTTTTTTTACCCAGCCGGCGGGAGTTACACTATATCACTGTGGATTTTTCATTCTTTGACCTACACTTAGGATGGAAGAGTAAAGGAAGCTCTAAACACTATACTATAGACCTCGTAGCCAAAATGTTATATCCCTCTATTTTTCATTATGTGACCCAACCTTATTCCCCCCTAAAAAAAACAAAAATAGGCAAATGTATGCTAACGCCTCTTCAGAAAACTATACAGGCAAATGCATGCCTAAACCTCTCCAGAACGCTATACAGGCAAATGTATGCCAACACCTCTCCATAATGTTATACAGTTAGTAGATGTAACACAGTAGGAGGTTGAAAGGAACGACTAAGCTGGATGACTTTCTCTTGTAGGAAGAGTTGTTCATGGTTCAACGTCAATGTGTCCGTATCAGTTTTCCTCGTAGTCCAGTAGCTTAGCCTCAAAAATTGAAGGAATCGTTCACTTTTTGATAAAAGCATGAAATTTGGTAGACACATAGGGAAAGGCATTTGAAAAAGATTTGGGGGTGGAGGCATCGCGAATTTTTAACATAGCGCCCATGGCAGCCATTTTTCAAAATGGCCGCCAGCAATGACCATTTTCTTATGATTGATATTATATAATATGATATTTCAAAGCTAATTACCATACATAACAGTTAGTAAATGTCTATAGGATAATAAAAACTTTTTTTGTCGGATTCCGGGGATTTGCTTGACTTGTACTGTTAATATTGATAAAAATATTGATACTGACAGACAATATGTGTGGGACCACATTCTACCTTCAGACCACTATGCACATGAGCGCAGTTGCTTCTTGCTAGTTCTGCTAGTTCTGCTCGTCTGTCAGCCGGCCCTAACTCTCTGACATCCACTCTCTTGATGACTGACTCCTATCTTTCGCAACTTTCTCCAAATTTGCTAAATTTCACTTCCTCTAAACGAGGGGGCAATTATGGATGACAGAGAAAAGCTATTAATAACGCGACATATTTACAGAAATGAGTAATTTTTAAATTTAAAGAGAATGATATTTGTTATAATATTTTATTATAATATTTTGAATAACTATCAGTAATATTATTTACACACATTTTTTTTAAACATCGTTTACATAGTCTCATGGTTGGGTCCACTTGATTTAGCGGGTAGGCAGTCGTATTATTTGGAATCGTAATACACAAATTTATATTCTAGTTGTTTCATCTGCATTCGAAATTAGAGTGTGTATATGTGTATGAGTGTTTTATTTTTTGTTAAAAACGCGACCTAGAAAAAATATACATCTATATTCTTATAAGAATCTAATAATGTGTGTATCTCTTTCGAAAATAAACCCACAATAGCTATTAAAAAAAAAACAGACTGTGTCTACGTAGAGCTTTTTAGAAGATAAACCATAATATTTTTGTATAAAAATGATTTAGACCACTAAAATTTACTTATGTAAGATACTGCCTTCCTATATCATAGGCTTCCTTAACTAAGAAAAAAGCTTTAGAAAGGAATTTATTATAAAAAGCACCATAAATGAAATTAGTATCACAAGCATTAAAAATGAATTTAGTAATAAAAAAAGCATTAAAAACTGATTTAGGTTAATAAACATTAGAAATGAATTTAGTTTAAAAAGCATTAACTGATTTCATAGATAACAGGCTTCCTTAATCACCTTAATGGCATGTCCCCGATGCCGGGCAAAACCGGGCAATACTGCTAGTTTAGAAAAAAATATTCCTAGTGGAAAAGCGTCAGTAAATAAAAAAAAGGAATATTTTATGATAATAGGATTAAAGAGAAACTAAAATGGTTTCCTTAAAGTAGAAGCGGTAAAAGCTAAGCCCATCGTCATAGGACGATAAGCTATTTGAATTTGGTGTCCTTATCCGTAATACGGATCGTTTGAAAGAGGAAAGTTGAAGCAGAGGAGTGAGAGGAAAAGAACGGCAAGGATCGGATAATAATAAGTATAAAGGGGATCACTCACACCCACACACACATCCGCACACAGACACACACTCATGTAGAAAACAGGGGGGATTGAGGATCACACACACCCACACACACATCCACACACACAAACACGCACACACACACACACAGACACATACACTCATGTAGAAAACAGTGAGGGTTGATGATCACACACCAACAAACAGATCCACACACACACACACACACACACATGTAGAAAACAATGAGGATTGAGGATCACACACACCCACACCCACATCCACACCCAAACACACACACACAATCATGTAGAAAACAGTGAGGATTGAGGATCACACACCCACACACACACATCCGCATCCCCCACACACACTCATGTAGAAAACAGTAAGGATTTACCAGAGTGTGGAATTTTATTACTTCTTGTTGGATGAACGTTGATCTGTTTTTGGAGCTTTTAAGTCTTTGAGGCGAACAAAGTGAAGCCCTTTGGAATGCAGTCGATGTCGTAAACGTGTATAAATTTGGAAGAAAAAATAATACCAGGTGAGACGACGAACAAAATAAAGTTTGGATTTGTTTGTATTTTACGACATATCAATCTTTTTAGATCATTGAATGCCGAGAACAATTATTGTATACACCCTAAGTTTCTTTTAAGAACATAATCTTTTGTTGTGTCACTAAATACGGTTTCACAATTATTAAGGCGAAGAGTTCAAATATCATGCGTAAAGCTAAGATCCGTATGTATTATTTCTGTCTAAGATGCCAAAATAGCCGGCTTACATACAGCCGAGCAACTTCATACAATGTCATAAACAGGGATGTTAACTGTCCTAGAATACGTTTGGTATTTAAACCATAGCTGGAGGGAATATAGGGATTCATACATTTATACAGAGGCGTAGCTAGGCGGGGGCGCCGTGGTACATATGTCCCCGGGCGCCAAGGTGCAAGGGCGCCAAAATGAGGCTTGCAAAATTTTCTCAACAAGGGTAAAAAACCACCTGTCACAAGCAAGATCGCACGACGTAGCAGCAAATAATGGTCCATTGAAATGTGAACTGTTTTTCCATATACACTAAGGTATACAGTGTTATTGTAAAAGAAAATGCGATTAAACACGGAAGAGGGGATGCCAATTTTATAGTTTGTCCCCGGGCGCAAAATACCCTGGCTACGCATCTGCAATTATATGAACGCAAGTGGAACGACAAGGATTCAAACTAACTTTATACGATTCCGAAGTCCGACTGCTTAACCATTTCGCCAAATGAACTTCCCCATAAAGTTTTGAAGAAAAGCTTTTGGTGAGGTCAAACACTTATAGCTGTTAATCGATAAAAAGGCAAACTTAGTGGATTCAGTGATAGACCGGTCTTAACATTGACCTAAAACATTACGAATGACGTGCGGTGTAGGACATATTTCGTAAGTATTAAAAAGGATTCTAGTGAGCCATTGGAGCCATTAGTTGTTGGCAATCGGGGCAAGGGGCTAAGATTGAAGGAGCGTTTGCTTGCTTTAAGAAAGATTTTTTGTCTATCTCTTACAAATTTCTGTGGGAGGGTGACTTCACACTTTTCAATAACTATCATAGTTTCATTTTTATCTATTTCATATTTTCTAAGAGCTCTGCATTGTGACAGGTTGTTTTTGAAAATAATAATTGGAGTTTTATTTTTGAAGAGATACAGGATGTAGTCTTTCATACAAACATAAAGATCTGTTTTTGTATAAGTATACTAGAAGTATTACCTGCCGGAAACTTGCCACTAAAATAATTAGGAAAGCTTATCATCTAGGAAGACACTCAATGCTTTTTTTATACTAAATTATATATACTAATTGTTAAAGGAATTTCTTTTTTCAAAAACGCTTCGAGTTTGAAAATGAATATTTTTTTCTTACATTCAAAAACGCTTCTCAGTTATTTATTTATTTATTATTTTTAAAAAAATCGCATCTTCTCTGTGCTTAAAAATGTTTAGCAACAATCGCGACTCTTTTATTGTGAAAAAGATATATATCGTCAAGTCATGTTGGAAAAAACTGTTCTCGTCAGATAACCGACGTTAAGCAACGTCAAGCCTGGTCAGTAGTTAGATGGGTGACCATTTAAGAATACGATTGTTTGCAGTTCAATTTCTTGTTTTATTTGGCTCGATCTGTCAAGGTGCACTGCTCGTGAACCTGAAATTCGAAACCAGATGTAGAACCCAATCAAACACGACGATTTTAATTTTATATGTATATAGATAAATAGATAATTCAATCAGATAATATTTCAGTGATGCTATCGTAGTGTCTATGTCCCTTTTTCTTACCAAACCTAACTCCATAGAAATTTTTAAAACCAAGTATATTAGAGCTGTTCTATTAGAGGACCGCTCGATGTGTCTATTTTTCATCTTAGATCATCTGGACCGATCGCCAGGGCAATTATAGTGGCTCTTTAAAATCTACATAATTTTTGTTACGAGACAATCTCTCACCCCTGATGAAGAGCTACTCGAGAAGGCTTGCATCTCCAGCATAGAAGTGCGCATGTTTCGCAATCATGCGCACTGGGTGGGACGCTTAGTTAGAATTGAAGATCCTAGAAAGGGGGGAAAAATAAGTGCAAGTTTGATGGGGTACTTAAATGGGAAAAGCACCCAAAACAAAAACCATAGAAACGCTACAAAGATGTTATAAAAGGCAACCTGAGAGCCCTGAATACAGAGGTAGCAAATAGGGATTCGATAGCAATGGATCAGAAATCATCGGAACAACACGTCTACGATGGATAAGCGTAGACACGGAGTCAACGGCCTTCGGTGACTGTCTGTTTCTTTCCCGCATGGTCATGTCAGAAGTACAAGGAAAGATGCATCGAGGAGATTGCCTCAAAGATTTACGTAAACGAGACGTCATAGCGGGTTTTTGATTTTCCGACTTTTATATGTAATCTGCGGCCCATCCAATGCAGGCCTTACGAGCTACAGAGCTACTTACGCAATGGAGCAGTCGGATGGGCTGGAGAACGGGAAGCGGATAATGCTATACACCAGGAGGTCTTCCCTGCATGGTATGTGGTAAATTATGCAAAACGGATGGGTGTAGGTGAAACCATGTCATGACTTTTAAACTTCTTCTCTGGAGAAACTACATGTAACTATGGTCATATTTTTTAGTAGACCAAAAAGATCTAAGATTTAAAATAATCTAAGAAATAGAAAAAAATAAAATATTTTTAATGAAAAATTAATAAAAATAAAAACTAAACTTGCGAATATCAATTGTTTTTTTTTTTGTTTTTTTTGGCGTATCATCATAATCATCATCATCGTGCAATCAGTCAGTCACTTTGGAAAATCACTAGTCGAGGCCTCGGCAGTTCCACTTTGGCTCCCTACTCGCTTACGCAGCATTTTAGGTGTAGTATGTGTTGCGCATCATATAGATGTCTGATGCTCACCCCTTGTGGAGCGAACCCGGTATGAAGGGCACCAGAGGAAGCCGCAACTTCTAGCCGAAAGTAACCTGACTTAGGTTTTTTCCCCTATCGTGACTGCTACTACGCGTTCTTTTTCTGGATAAGATTCTATTGCCTTTTTCCAAAGAAAAAACTCGAGTTTCTACCGATAAAAATCCTTATAATTAAATATTCATTTTTAAAAAAATACGCTCACCGCTTTTAAACACAATTATACGTGATTTTTTCCCACTAAAAACACAGCCCGTTGAGAGACTATTTCTTCTGAAAGAAAAAATTCTTATGATTTTATATACAATCTTTTTTCAAAGAAATACGCCCACCGCTTTTAGACACCATTATACGTGATTTTTTCCACTAAAAAGAAAGCCTGTTGAGTGACTTCAGTAAAGTTTGTAGAATGACAAAATGTACTTGTATGACCGAGACAGCTAAAAGAATAACGCGTACTCTTCCACAAACATAAACAACACACACACAGACATTGAGACACGCATACCAAAGTAGACACAGATAGTCAAACACACACACACATATAAATATATATATATATATGTTTGTGAAGCGTACCAAAATAAAAAAAATGATAAAGAGAGGCTTAGACATGAAAAAAAAAATAACAAACAAAAAGAACAAAAAAAGTGGTGTTCGATTATTGAATTTTATTTTTATTTTATTTTATTTTATTTATTTTTTGGAAAACATTTTCTCGACGGGCGGCTGAATCCTTATGCCTCGTTTTGATTTTCTCACTTGATGTTTTTGTTTTGTTTTTTGTTTTTTTTGTTTTTGTTCTTTGTTTTTTTTTGTTTTTGTTCTTTGTTTTCGCTTTTTCTCACTTTGTGAATCTTCTTCATACCTCCTTGCTTTTATTTTATTTTATTTTTCTTCCATCGTAGAATTCCGAATATCAACAAGAAATAAAATACGTCGACTGCGCAAGAGAGTCTCTTGCAAGTTTTTTGTTTCAAAAACAAAAGTCACTCCTCCTCACCAAATCACGAACTTGCTACTCGGCAAATAAGCTATTTTTTTACTTCTTCTTTCCTGTAGTTGTTGAATCGGACGACCTCTACTTACCCGTTCGGGCTTTGATCAGTTTTCCTGTTGTTATAGAGTTTTCACAATCCTGGAATACTCTGAGATTCCCTGTCCTCACCCTAAGGGGTAACACCAATCGAAGATTAGCATGATCGGTCAGTGTAAGAGAGGGGATCAGGGAGAGAGAAAGTGTTTAAGTTTGAATGCTTAATGCATTCGACTGATCATACCACAAACTACCGACCAGCCTCAAAGAGTACTCAATATTCCTTAGTGGTCACCCATCTTAGTACTTATAAGGCTCTACGTTGCTTAGTTTCGGTGATCTTACGGGAACTGGTGTCTCTAACTTGACCATACCTTCTATCCCGTTCTTTTTTCTTTACCCTTATTTTGAGATTAGAACGATACTGAATATTAAAAGCTATTTAAAAAAGCGAGAAAGAAAATCTTCTTTCACGTATTTCCTTAAACCTTTGGTTCCTGACTAAGCAAAATTGCCAACTAGTCACTCAGAGTCATTCTATAGGATGACCATATGAGTGCCAAAATATCGGAATGTCTTAACCATGCGAAGAAACTTTAAAACATCATATATTCTACCAACTTCATGATTTAAATCTAGTTATGGAATGATGTGATGGTGGTATAAATTGCAAGTGCAGAAGCTTGAATTATTGAAGGATATATTCTGAAAGCAACTGCTTTTTTCGACACAGCCAATATCTAAAAGTTTATTGAAAATTTAGAAAATTATCTAATTAATATTAAATCAATTTTTACAATGATTAATCAATTTAGGGTGAGATAAAAATTTCAAAGTAAACCTATGTTCGGACAATGTGTCAAATATCAATGTTCGGACAAAGTGTTTAGAATAGATGGTTTTGACTGGGATTTGAACTCTAAAAATACGATTCCATAGTCTGAACTTTGACCAAAACTCCACCTTGGTGCAGAGTTTGATATGAAGTAAATTCCACCAACCAACTTAAATCACCCGAAGAAGACCACAGGGTTCATCGAATGAAACGTTGTAAAGATGATGATAAATATGGGGACAATAGTAGGAAATTTTGATACACGAGCTTTTAAAATATTTAAAGGTTTTGATCGTAGAATAGCGAAGAGCCGTCGAATATAAACAAGATAGATTATTCCTTAAAAGGTGGGAAATTTTCTCTCGGCAAAGACTCGGAGTGAACTGAAGCGCGCACGAGTCTATAGACTGGATAGAAAATAATAAAACCATAAAAAGTTAAGAGATCTGATAATCCTAGACTGGAAGCATTTTTTTTTCCCTTTTTTTAAGTAAGCAAAACTCTTAGGCTAGACAATCTCTTGCTTGGTTGCACTCAGAAAGACAAATGACCCAGTGACATTATTAAAAACAAATGAATTACTGACCTTTGCGTATTGATCGTTTCTCTTCCTTCGAAAAATATACAAATCAGGAACAAACGTTGCCATTTTATAAAACCAAAAATAAAAGAGAAAAAAAAATACTAGTTGAGTTCAGTCTCTTAGCAATATACAATCTTCGAAATATACTTATATAGCAAGAATGATGATAGACCCAGCAATAATATTTTCGATTTTCTGATTCTTTATTTCAACAGTTAGGTATAAAGCAGCGTCGGAGAAGTCTTTAAATCCATTATGCGATTAAAGTGTATTAATAATGACTATAATAAAGAAATACATAACTATACATATGCAAATTTTAGTGGTCTCAAATATAATTTTTTTATTGGGTATAGGAATAACAATTATGGTTTTATTTTCTAAAGAGATACAGGATG
>JAUZSX010344336.1:0-10393 GCA_034780655.1 Idiosepius hallami
AAATTATATTCCTTCAGAATTACCAGATAAAGGAAATATAAGAAGACAGTAAATATTAGAAGAAAAACAATACACAATGTAAGTGTAGTGTTATACTGTTTGTGTACTTGCAGGTGCCGCAAGCATTGGTTGGCAAGCATAACTAAAGAGTGAATACTCATTTAGTTTTTGAAAGCAAATAAATAAATTAAGGAGTTTTTGTTATGTTCTGACATTTTATTTCAAAATTACAAAGTGAAGTAAAGAGATAAAAAGATATCCAAAATTTCTACAAATATCTTTTTACAATAGAGAACACTTTGGATTGGGATTTGAAGACATTGAATTTACAAGAAACAATAGAAACAAAGGAGCATTTATTTCTTGTTACATTCCAAAGAAACCATCAATTATTTCCTTGGGAAACTGAATTTTTGTTTTAATGTTTCTAACTTTTTTTGTTGATACATTTATAGTTTACTAGAAGTATTGCCCGGCTTTGCCCGGTTACCGGGGACTTGCCACTAAGGTAATAAAGGGAACTTGTTATATAAGAAAGCAGTTAGTGCTTATTTTTACTAAAATAGTTTCTAATGCTTTTTTATACTAAATTCATACCTAATGCTTTTTTTATAAAAAAATTCATTTAAAATGACTTTTTTTCTACTAAACTAATCTTTAATGATTTTCTCTACTAACTTCATTCCTAAAGCTTTTCTCTAAAGTAGTTAAAGTAGACTATACATATAGAAAGGCAGTACCATACATATGCAAATTTTAGTGGTTTTAATCATTTTTTACAAATTACTATCATAGTTTTTTTTTTTTTTTAAGAGCTGTATATATAAACAGGCTGATTTAAAAAAAAGAATTGTGGTTTAGTTTTCTGAAGAGTTACAGGATGTAAGGCCTCATACAAACACAACAAACTAGTTTTTATAAGTATAAGGATTATAAAGACATTTCAAACATGCTATTTCTTTAATAAATTGAGTTACAAAGCCACTAGTCAAGTCAGAGAAATTAAATGAATAAAATTAATGTATTTTCATACACACTCAAGTTGGGTTACTTCATTTAGTACGAATGAAATAGAAAAATCAAATTTGATATCCTCGATGGGTTGTGAAAAGATCTAGAAAATAATGAATCAGGCTGAGTAAGCTAAAAATGAATGGGGAGAGTAATCAGTGATATTTCATGCACGGTTGATTTAGTTAATAAGACTTTTTTGTTTTAGTTTTTTTATAATAATAGAATAATGATTTGTAGAAATGAACTAAAAGTGAAAATAATAAATCAATATGTAAGATGCATATATATATGTATGAGAGAGAGAATCAAAAATCAATCATGAAACAGTGATAAATAAATCAGTTTTGACTCACAATTGTGGCTCAGAATATGCCAACCAATATTGTGTATTTTGGTTGATTAGTGTGATTCATTATCAGTCAACAGTAATCACCATTATGGACCTTTCTGACCTGCGCCAAAATTCCCTATTAAACATTACCACCCCTATATCCTCAACTCTGATACCTACATCCCTGGAGATGACATCAGGAATTGGCAGTTTTCTAGCTCTCAGATTATCAGAATGTGGCTTTTATTTGAATTTAGTAGAGAAAAACATTAGAATTGAATTTAGACATCATCATAAGTCGACCGTAGTAGCCATTATGGACCTCACTAACCTGCCCCAAACTTCCCTATTAAACATTACCGCCATTAGGTCCTCACCTGATACCTACATCCCTGGAGATGACATCAGGAAATGACAGTTTTCTAGCTTTCATAACGTAGTTTCCATAGTAGAAGAGATGAGACTACCCCAATTTTAGCACAAATTTTACTCTTTGAGATCTTACGAGTATTTTACTCTTTGAGATCTTACGAGTACAGAGACACAGGGCAGATTGCAATAGATATTTGAGATTGATAACCCCATCCATAGAGTCTTTAATGTTGATCATAATAGGCATAGACCACCAAAATGATCTTTTAAAGTGAGAAAACAATGTCTAATCACAACAAGTTTGGAAAGATGAATTGATTTGTGTACATCTTTATTTGCATTTTTCTATCTTTTTTTTATATTTATTTATTTATATTTTGTTAGCATCTTGGTATGAAGGCAAACCAATACATCCAAAGTTTCAATGAAAATACTGGCTTTCAAACAACAAGTTGTTTTGTTTAATGACATATCAACCTTTGTGATAAGAGTAAAAAATAATTTTTAAAAATGCCTTTTTTTTGACAAATATGATATAAAGATGATAATTGAACTATTTAACCCATAACCAAGGAAAATAAAGAAATTCATGAATTTTCAAATATTTAATTCTAAGTGATTATGATGAAGCAATTAGCACTAAAATTTGCATCTTCTGATTTCATAGATTTAGCACTTGCATAATGATTTCAATAGAATAGAAATATAAAAAGAAACTATTAGTAATTAATTTCATTTACTGAACAGGATTGATGTTGCTTAACTTTAGATATCTGATAGGAACCAGTGTGTCCAACATGATCTGACCATATTTGATGATAATGTAACAAAAAAAAAAAAATTACATAGAAAAAAAAAGATTAAAACAAATTAAATGTTTTACTTACCAATCCAATGTTGCTAATGCTTGCCCCATCTCTTCAACTCTAAAATTATTCTGATTCAACATATCAATAGATGGCACGAATATACACGCCGCCTCCGGAGAAGGTGTGTAGAACTGACTTTTTACTACTGTCTGGACAATCTCCAAGAACTCTGGGGAAATCGGCTGAGCAATGCCGATACCTTTCTCGTCAACATACCTTTTGAAAGGATACAGGTAGACGCTGATTTTCGTCTGGTCGTTATATCCACAATGGTAAACATCCATACAGGTGTGAAATGAACATTGTTGGTTATGTGCTAATGGATGAATGTCAGAGGGAAGAATTTTGATCTCTCTGCTTTTGTCTGCCGTGTGAAATGTGAAATGGTAGGCAGTCAAAGGTTTTTCTGATGAGGGCCAAAATAAAATGATGGTTCCAACTAAAGTTGTGACAAGTATTGATAAAAATAAAAGATAGATTGTCCGATAGGAATAAGTCATTATTCTGGCTTTGCCAGCCATCTTGGTTGAGTCTTTTCTTTTTCTTTAGTAATTTTGATTTTGGTTAGAAAATAATCATCCTGAAATAGGTTGAAAACAAAAAAATCAAGGACTATATAGTAGGTATATAAAAGAGCATTTAATAATAGCATTGTTTTATGCATGAAATTATGAACTTGTTTGTGTTTTATGACATATCAAACTTTTTATGTCATTTAATGCCAAAAACAATCATTGTATACACACATAATTTTTTTGGGTTTTTTTCAACAACACAATGTTATCTATTTAAGCGGAGGGAATGTGAGGCTTAATACCTTGCCCAAGGGTATTAGTCCAATTATAACCGCATATGGAAGAACTAGGATTTGAACTCGCGTACTATGATTCCGAAGTCCGACTGCCTACCCACTAGGCCAAATGGACTTCCCTATGGATTTTTTTTTAAATTGGCAAGGATTGAAAGGTCAAAAAGTTTCAGCATAAAATTAGGTCTTCACTTTCCTCGGTGTATTTTGGACACAAACAAAGTTACATAGGTTCAGTATAAACTACTTAAAAGAGTTTCCAAATAATTAAGTTACTTAGTTAAGGCCTTAATTAGGGAAAATAGTAGTGATACAAATAAATTAGTTAAGTTGACAAATGGGCACTCAAGTTGTTCTGTATTATTGCAAAGCTCTGGTCATTTTGTAGAAAAATGAGCCTCACAGCCATCTTGAATTTAAGAGCAAAGAAGACAAACTGAAGAATACAAAGAGGAAATATCTTCAATTTATAGACCATTAATCCCAAATGCAATGACTAGACAACTTTATGTTGTTCATTTATTATTAAGAAAGCATAAAATACTTGATTATGATAAGGAATTTTATTCTTTTTTCAATAAAGTTTTTGGTATCATTTGAAAAACTAAATATTCCAAAGAAAAATAACTATTTAGAAATATTAATAGTTTAAAAAAAAAAAAATAAAGTACTTTAACTAGTTGATATTCAATAAATATATAAGTACACTTATTGTGATTGTTATTTTATTAATCCAATAGATATATTAAGCAGTAATTTGAAGGTAATTTAATTAATTTGGTTTATGTCTAAAGGTCTTGCATCATAAGAAAAAAGCTTTTATTTAATGTCAAGTATGTGTATAAGATATATATGCATAAAAAGTTACTTCTATACAATGTGATTTTCTTTATTTCTTGATAGCACTTATTAAATACCATTTCTCTTTTACTAGCTAGTCAAATCACTTCTGAAAGTTGTTCATTTTTAACAAAAATAGAAAGATTAATGAAACTAAATGAGAAAATATAGTTCTTGCATTTATCTTAATTGATTTCTAATATTTAAATCATACTTGAGATTTCAGTTGTGGCTTGTGTAATCGAGACAGAGAGACGCAAGATGTGTATGTGTCTGTCTTTTCCCTTCAACAACAATGATTGTATGCCTATGTTGCTTTCTCACTATGCAAATGCATGCTAATGCTGTCCCTAAGTCAGTATAATAGAGTTGGGATCTGAAGATCAAGGAGAGTGCTTATTTATGTAACCTGGTTGTGTAAAAACATTCAGGAAACCCAACACATTTCGGCGCTTTTGCAGAACAAGCAAATCGAGAAATTTGGCCGAACTCTAAACCTTAACCCTAAACCCTAACCCAAGCCAATCAAATTGCTGTCTTACAACCGGTCAATCAATTTGCTGTCTTACAACCGGTGCAAAAAAATATTTCTCCATGTTCTGCAAAAGCGCTCACAATTCTTATGCAAATATCAAGGCATTGAAAAAGCATAAAAACATGAGTAGTGATAATGACTAGCAAGTCAGATTCTAATTCTGCATAAAAAGCAAAATGGAACAAGAAAAAGGAGACAGAGATCTTTTTGTTTTTTGTTTTTTTTTATAACCAAACAAACTGCTCTCTTGACTTTGAACAGTTTTTTTTTTCTTTTTCACCACAAAAACCACTGATATGATACAATTTTTTCCCCATTAATAATTAATAAGTGAAGAGTTTCAAGTTGGTGTCAGTCACCTTTACCCTATTTTCAGACACAAGACTTGAGAGAAAGCAAAAAAAAAAATTAGTTGAAAGTTGCTCCATCCAACTCTAATCTAGTTTTAGAATATGTTTGTTTTCAATAGAAAAATTCTATTTCTTCAATATCAATATTAGTGAATGAATGATGAATCAAAGAGTTGAGATAAGGAACTGTATCTGTTGTTTGTGTGCCATCCTTTTGGCTTCATTCACATTCAGGGTTTCTTGTCTGGATGGACCAGGATCATCTAACCTGGCTTCCATATCTCATAACTAGGGCTATGACAATATGCTTTTATTTGAAAATATTCTTGTCGCACGTCTAGTAATTAGGGCTCTGACAAGAATGTTTTTAATAAAGGCATACTGTTGCAGCCCTACTAATAACTGGAGAATTAAAAGAAATGGTAAAATTGCAAAACATCCATAAGAACAAGAATATATTTTTAAAAAAAAGCATATTGTCACAGCCCTATGGATAACCAAAGAATTAAAAGAAATGGTAAAATTGCAAAATAATCAAGTAACAACAAGAATATTCTTTTATAAAAGCATATTGTCAAAGCCCTACTAATAACTAAAGAATGAAAGAAATGGTAATTTGCAAAATAGTTAAGTAAGAACAATATTCTTTAATAAAAGCATATTGTCACAGTCCTACTAATAACTAAAGAATTAAAAGAAATGGTAAAATTGCAAAATAGTCAAGTAACAAGAATATTCTTTAATAAAAGCATATTACCATAGCCCTACTAATAACTAAAGAATTAAAAGAAATGGTAAAATTGCAAAATAGTCAAGTAACAAAAGAATATTCTTTAATAAAAGCATATTGTCACAGCCCTACTAATAACTAAAGAATTAAAAGAAATGGTAAAATTGCAAAATAGTCAACTAACTACAAGAATATTCTTTAATAAAAAGCATAATGTCACAGAAGCCCTACTAATAACAAATTGAAACAATATATTTTTATCTTTGTGTTTAAAGAGCCAATTAATGGCTAAATAGGCTGAGTCCAATTTCATGCCAGCTTAGTTTATATCTGCTTTAAATTAGTCTCGGGGCAGTCAATGTGGCTCAGTGGATAAGCAGCCAGACTTCAGAATTGTAGTAGTATGTGAGTTTGAATCCAAGTTGTTCCGTATACGTTGACATGTCAACTAATACCCTTGGGAAAGGTATTTATCCCTATCTTCCCTCCAGATATGGATTAAATAGTGCAAATCAACTAGTGTTATTCAAAAAAAAATTATTTGTATATAAAATAATGTTTATCAAAAAGTAATTGTTCTAGGCATTAAAAATGAGCTGAAAAGGTTGATATGCCATTGAAAAGAAAATTTATATTTATTTATATAAAAAATTTATATTTATTTATAAAAAGGAATATTTCTAAACACAACAAAACCTAAAATCTCATACTCTAACAAACTTGTTATGGCATAAACAATATTAACAATCTAAAAACTCAAAATAATTCCTCATGAACAGACGAATTTAAAGCAGATATAAATTAAGCAGGCATGAAATTCGAATCACAGCCTATTTAGCCTCTAGTAATTCACTCTTTAAAAACAAAGATAAAATATGTGAAATTTAGATTTTGATTTGTTATGAGATATGGGAGCCGGGTAGAGGGGTCCTGGTCGATCCAGACAAGAAACACTTTAGTTGGATGTAAATGAAGGCAAGAAAATGGCACAGTATACCTACCTCACCTCTTTGCTTCATTATTCACTGACTAATAATAGTGAAGAAGAGATTAAAATTTTATATTGGAATCAAGCAAAACCTCTAAAATTGACGCTTTTTGAAGGGAATCCCAAAAGTTTACAGTTCCTCAATATAAATGGTCATCATTACACCGGCAACCGCTCCAGCTAGCTCCATCTCAAGATGAAACGACGGGTCGGGTGTTAACCGTCGGTCGCATTCCTTAGGTCCACATCAAGGCAAAGTACACTGAGTGGGCACTAGCAGTCAGTTAGTGCAGGTGAGAGCGATGGTCTGCACAGAGAGCGTCACATGGGAAATGTGTCCTCAGTCAGTCCTGCACAAAGTCTCACCTCGAGAGGTTATCTCGGTTCCTTCCAACGATGGCCTGAGCACGGTTGTCACCCACTCTTGGCGGGGAAGGTTTGATTTGGCTGGTAGGTTTTCTAAGGGATTGGGCTGAAGAAATTACTTACCTTCATCGCTCCGTGGAGATAGGAAAAAAGGGAAATTTCTTCCATATTTACTTTTGTAGATGTTTTGGCGCGTGAAAGGGGATCACGTGATACTCTCGCGCCAAAACTAATTCTTTATAAAAAGGGGACTTGTTCCACTTTGTTGTTGTTGTTCTAAGATCTGCATGATCTTTACGATCTACTTATTCTCTATGAACTTCCTGGACCTTTTACCTGATCAACTAAATTACAACCTGACCTTAAGTTTTTTAGTCGCAACAGACCACTGTTGCAACGTACTCTACGGGCGATCCTTTGGGAATTTCGCCAAAATATCTAGGATAAAGGAGTAGTCATTCCACAAATCTCATTTTAAAAGAAAATATGAATATAGAAAGTCTTAGGAAAAGGATAGTGACTACTGTACAATAAATACAATATATAAAGCAGCAAGATTAATAATGGTAGTAATAATAAAACTATTATTAATAAGAAAAATAGAAATTACAACAATAAAAACGACAACAACAATAATAATGATATGAATAATAATTATAAATTTATTCAGTGCCAAGATGCACAATATATTAAGAAAAACGGGTAGTGTACCAGACTGGTCAGTGGTTGTGGTATTATTAGTCGAATGCATTAAGAAAGACCTTCCCTCTCCCTATCCTCTCTCACAACAATCATCCAGCGGCTATGCTCATCTTAGACTTATCCCCCGGGGGTGAAGACCCCCTAGAGTTATCCCAAGGACCCCCTTGAGTTACCCCTTCGGGTAAGGACTGGAAGTCTCAGGATGATCTGAGTTAGCAAAACAACACGAAGACTGATCTAAGCCCGACTAGGCGAGGAGATATCTTCCTGCTCAACAACAGAAACAAAAAAGAAAATATGATAATGAAAATAATTTTTAATATCATTATCATTAATATTATCATTATTATTATTATGATTAATATTATTATTATTATTAAGAATCTTATTATTATAGTAATTACAATGATAGTAATAAAATAATGATAAAAATTATAGTAATAAAAAGTCCTGAACCAAAGATTAATAACTAGCCTCTTATATTGGTATAAATAATAAAACATCTAAAAAAGAATTGCAAGAGTGGTAATAAAATGAGCGAAGTCTGAAAAAAAGCCTAAAGAATGCTCAAAGAAATTGGATTGCATAAAAAAAGATTGGATAACACTTAGTAGTGTGCATTGATTCAGCATGTCATTTCATTTCGTCTCACTGAAACTAATATCTAATACCGACGCACACAATTACACACAGGGAACCACTCCCAAAATACCGCATACATATATAGAGGCCAGATATCAAGAAAATGGGTTAGAATTCTATTCATTCTACAGTTGTTGCCAAAGGTTTTACAACACGATGTAAAACTGCACTATGCCAGATACTGAATTGAATCTCTTTCGAGAACAAGATTTGAACGTAAAGCTGTCCTAGAAATATGCTAGAATGCAATTAGATCTGGTTAAATGTTTTGCAACACAATTAAAAAATATATAGTTTCAGATATTTTTGAAATTGCTGCGACAACAAGTAAACATAAAGCTGTCCCACAAAGATCTTGGACTTCAGTTAGTTCTACAAGACAAAAAGACTTTCAGTACCATGTAAGTTTCAAAATTTCAGATATTTTTTTAAGCTGCTCCAACAAAAAGAATTAATAAATGAAGCTACAGAGATATTAAACATCTATGATATCTAGATCTTTAAATTAACTAATTTTGCTGAAGGGGATAAAACATGCTTTAAAAAAAGAAGTACATAAAATATTGAATTTAATTTGGAAATTTAACATACATTATACAAACAATTTTTTTCTAAACTTTGAAATAGTTTAAATTAATATTTTAAAATACCTATGCAAAAATAATTGTGTTTGTATCTGATAACTTATATGGTGTTGCAAACCCATTGTCCAGAGCTATATTTCCTAATATATGTATTTATTTTGTTAGGAAAAAATGTTGACAGTGAACAGTAGAATTGAGGGGGATAGCGGTCAGTGTGTGTGTTTTGGCAACCAAAATAGCTCGGATAGAGCCGAGAGCAGGCCAACACTTAATAGTGAGGAAAATAATATTTTCTTTACCTTAATGCGGGCCACATTCGTTGCTACTTGACCCCATCCAAAAAGTTTGCTCTGAACTACTGTAGATATCAAATAGTAGTTATTTTTTTAGTGAGCTTACAAATATTTTTTCGTAACTGGCACTGATTCTCAATCGCTGCTGTTATTTATAGACGGCGATAGAATCAGTGCGTAATTAGCATATGCAAAAGCCGGCAATTTTTCCAAAAATTTTTACGAAAAAATCCATTGAAAATAGTAATGAAAATGTAAAGAAATTATTTCTGGGATAGAAAAGCTTGATTGTTTTAATAGTAACAATTTAATTCTTGTGGGTCTTAAACTTTAAAAAGATTTAAAAGATAGTTGGGATTAGTTTTAGAACAAACCTCGTAATTATATTATAAAACCTTGTCTCAAAACATACAAACATTTCAGAATAACATTTGACGTTTTTATTAACTTTTTTAATGACTATCCAGCTAATTACATTTTCACTGCAATGTTTCTTTAAGTTTAACTTGTTTTATAAATAGTTTTTTTCCTTCTTTATTCACTTTTCTTTTCCATCGCTATTGTTTTCCTCCATATTAAATATTTGCTCTTTTTGTTGGCTTACATTGACATCTCTTTTGTTATCATCCATCAATTTTATTTCATTTTTTCCTCATTTATGACTGGAATATTGTGTTCGTTAGCAACTCTATTCGAAAATACTGCAACGTCGTTTTTTTAGACTTTTCACACTTCAGGTGTCTGAAAATTGTCACTGGGGAATCAAAATGTCTACTGTTTGTTCGTTGTTTTAATTTTATAGTTCTTTTGATAGTTATTCCTCCCTGTTTTACTTGTGTGTCATCGCATTGTTTATGAACAATACCTAAATATATAAACAAAGATACAGACAGGCAGACAGGCACACACACACACAAACATATATATATATATATATGTAAAATATATATATATTTATAAATAAATATA
>JAUZSX010344347.1:0-10393 GCA_034780655.1 Idiosepius hallami
GTTTTGACTGGGATTTGAACTCGCGTAACACGATCTCACAGCCCGAGCTTCTACCAATGCTCCAACGTCGCTGCCTAAATGATGACAAATAAGATATGCCGTTCAACCCAAACCAAGCAAGCAACTCGCAACTATATTGATATTCTAGAATCATTTTTCTTGAAACTCATTACAAGTCCCCGATTTGCATTTGAAGTAACAAATTTCAAATCCTGTCATACACTCTTTACCACACAACACGCAAGATCTAATTCTCTTGAGATGGATGCAGGGCATTATTGTACGTCTGCAACAAGTTGAATACGAAATTTATAATCAGTAGGAAGGCAGGCTTACAAGGACCAGCACAGAGCTTGTTCTTACATTGTTCGAGTTCCGAAACAATAGAAACAACTCCATGCTGCAATGTCAAAGCAAAAACCACATAAAAATAAGTTTATATCTGTTTTCATAGCGTGATATGCTCTATTTTCAATTATCAACTGCAGATTCAAATAGATAGCCAATAGAAGGTTGAAAGATTTATCTTACGATTTAGTCCAACCATATTTGAATAGATTTTGTTTTTTTTGGCTTGGATTACGGCATATCAAACTTTTTAGATTATGTAATGTCAAGGACAGTCACTTTTTGATGAACGTTCTTTTTGTTCGCGCGTAGGTTTTGAATAACACAATTTGCTATATTTATCCCATAGCTGCGGGGAATGTGGGGATTCATACCTTTTCCAATGGTGTTAGTTCAATTATGAACCGAAATGGAATGACTAGTATTCGAACTTGCGTATTACGATTCCCACTGAGCCAATGGACTTCCCTAAAAATTAAAAAAAATATCACAAAAATTCATTAGACTAATTTCAGGGTTTATCCTTATAACAACAATATTCAGAACAATACTCAACAATGAATGAATAGAGTAATGTTTATCTATTCATTGATTTATCTTTTATTTTTTGTCGTGTCCGAAAGGGGAAACTGAAAAATCCAAGAGTTACAAGAAGCAGGGTGTAATTGAATGGAGGGAGTTCGACCTGAACTCTTTCACTGGGGGAAAACAAAATAACAACAACGGCTCGTTGCAAGAACAAACAAACATGTATTACGAATAAATGAGAGATACGAACGGTGCAAATAGTACAAACACGAGTAAACACATTATCACAACAGTTCAGTTCACAGTACACAGTACACGGTACACGGTCTGTAACAGTTCGGCCGGTCGGCCCGCCGTCCCTCTCCCATCTTCCCGACCACCACGACATAGAGACACTCCTACCTCCTCCACGTCGTCGTTCGCTCTGTCTTCTCCTTTTCACTCTGCCCTTGTCACGTGGTCGCCGGTGTCGTCTCTTTCCTGACGTCAAAGTCCCTTCTTAATCTTGTTCCAGTGTCTTACGTAAATAATAACACCACACTTTAAAACCATCAAATCACAGTTAACTCGATCGCCAAATTATCACCAAACACCTCAATTATTTTTTTACCGACTGAGAGGCATTTGTCCCTGACTAAATTCGTATTCATAAACAACACTCTTTGAATTATCGATGTGTTCAAGAATTTTAATTTAAAATAAATAAATTGTTGTCTTGAACTGCATTTTTGAGTTGAGGAAGTTAGGATTTAGCTATAAAGGGAATCTTTTAATTTTCCCTCTTTCAATATCTCAGACAATATTATCAACACATTGTTGTTTGGTAAATGAAGGCATGTGTGTGCATCTTCTGTGCTTTATTAAAAATGTTAACACTTTTATTTAGGGACAAGGAAGAACTTAAAAAAAAACATGAATAAGTGAATCTTGAATAACATTTATCACAGTTACCCTTGAACCCTGATTAAAAGTGTTCTTTATTTCTCTCTTGTCTAACCTTTTACCCCACATGTCCCAATTTTGACGACGTACGAGTTTTTACTCTATAATTATTTCTTTTATTGCTTTTTTGTTGCTTTTATTTGTATTTTTTCATTTGGAATATTCTCTATTCAGAATATAAACTAAATAGAATAAAATGTTATTCTTACAATCTAGACGTTTTCAAATTCAAATGGAAATTTTCAAATTCACATTGGGAATAACCAAAACCAAAACGTAAAAAGTTGTAAAAACTATTTTGAACAAAATTTTAAAAATTCTGTCTCTGAAAGCTTAAAGAATACATTAAATAATCCTGTTTTAGATGAAAACAAAATCTCCCGGTGTAGGTATCTTTTGGAGGTAAATTAATTGAATCAAAAATATCTACGTGACACTTAATTGAATTTGAAAACTTTTAAGATTTTCTTAATGAATGGTCTGTCATTATAACTTGTTTTGTCATCAGAATTCTAAGAAGTTTTCAGTTTGATTTGAACATCAAACGATAGAATCCTAATTTGGGTAAGAAACACAAAATGGAGCGAGCAAAGAAAGACAAATTAATTTGGGGAAATCCAAATTGAATTTGGCCAAAATTAATGGGAAAAAAATCTTTCAAAATTATTTTATAGAAGTTACTTGATTTTTATCAAGTTATACAAACGTACGCACACACTCACACACATACATGCGTGTGTATGTCTACAGATTAATACACACACACACATATATATATTATATATATATATATATATATATATATAGTTATATACATCCATTTGAATGTGTACGTATGTTCTTCTAGATCAGTATTTTTCAAAGTGAGTGATACCGCCCCCTAGAAAGGGGTGGAGGGCTGGCGAGTATGTAATTAGAGGAGGAGGCTTTAAAATTGTGAAGGGAGCCTTAGAATGATTACAGTAAAATGTCAATTGGTGTTGGTCGAAAAAGTGGAAAACGGGACGACTTAATTAAGCGTCCAATAGTCGCTGCAAATAGTCGTTCGTGCCTGTATTCTTTCACCACATATTTTTGTAGATGAACCATCATTATGGCGTTCGTTGCAAGAGGAGGGGCATGTATTTTTTTTTCCAGCGGTGAAGAGGGTCCTGGAAAAAAAAGTTTGAAAACCCCTTTTCTAGATTGATAGACATAAACACAAAAAAACTTTCACAAATTACGCATTCATTCAGTTCTGTTTTGTTCTGTTTTGTAAGCCAAAACCTAAAATAATAGAATTTTGAAATTGATTTTGATAATTGGATTTAATCTTAATCTGGATTTCAAATTATTCGACATTTTTACCTTTAGGCAAATGAACCCTAATTTTGCATTCAAAAACGGAAGCTTTAGATAGGCTTGAATTACCTGCTATTCTTTTTTTTTTTTTTTGCTTGATTTATGTATTGATCTGTAAATTACCTCAAACAGAAATTTAGTTTGTTGTTATATAGTTTACTTCTTATTATTAGGACAGAGAAGTTGGTGCATTGGTAAAAGCTCGGGTTCTGGAATCGTAGTACGCGAGTTCAAATCCCAGTCAAAACCGTTGCATTCACCTTAAAAATGGCTTTGTGCTAAACTTGGTTGGTGCTGCTCACCAAGTAAATATAATAACTCTTATTTAAAAAAATAAAAATAAATGATTTATTAAAATATTTAGTTCATTTCTTACATGATTAAATAAAAAAATTCTAATAAAAAAAAAAAACTTCTTTTAGTAAAATGAAATGATGATTTCTATCCTTTCTTCCCTGCAGAATCTTTTCATGATCAAAACTATCAGAAAGCTTACGATCAACATTCTTCATTAAATTTAAACAAGTTAGGATTAACTTTCAAATAATCAATAAAAAAGTTATCAAAGAATCTTTGAATGACTTCTTCATTAGAATTTATTATTTTATAATTTTCTCTGCCAAACATGAGTTTGTTTTTTCCCTTTTGTAATCTTTGTGATTAAAGAAGAAATAATTCCTTTTTAAATGCAAAGATTTAAAGATTTTAAATTGTTTTTAATTCAAAATATTTGTAATGTTATTTGAAATCAATTTCTCTCAAATTACAATTTTTTTCAAATCAAATTAAGCGCTCTATGTTTTCTAATATAAAACAATTAAAGGATATTTTTGGCCGTAGAACGAATTCTGAATTAAAGGGAGTAATTGTTTTCTAGAATAATTTTTAATCTATTTTTTATCAAAATTACTGAACATCAGCACGTAAAAACCTTTAATAAAATATCACTCGTCAATTTGTTAATGTGACAACATTTTATCTTCTATTTTTGCATTAAATTCATTTTTAAAAATCTATAAAAAATAACTGGTTTTAAATTTGAATTCAAAGTTTATTCAGTTGGTTGATTGATTTGTTTCACGGCATATGAGCTTTTCTTCGTCGTTTAATACCGAAAATAATCATATATAACCAACGTTTTTTTCCTATTTACACGATAATTTGTGGGAATTCCTAACTTTCCCAAAGGTATTATTAAGTAGACTCAAATTCTTTAGAATTGATAACACTGGTTATTTTAAGAAGGCCCATTCACATAAAAATATATGGTAAGTGCTAATTAAAAGATAATTGCTTTTATTTTAATATATGAATCTTTTAAAAACAACTTACTTAGATATTTGATGCAGAATATTTTCAACATTTATTTCAATGATTAATAAATGAAATTATGAAGTCAAAACATTTACCTATTAGGGATGATAATAAAAATCCAATTAAATCAGTCGGGTGTTTTAGGACGTTTAAATTAAAATTCAAATGACGTAATAACTTGAGTTATGCCCCCTTTTTTTATCTTAGACCTTTCCATTATTATTTCATTATTCATTTTTTTACTTGTCGATATTCTTGCTATTTTTAACCTGCAATATCCTTCCTTTTTTTCTCTATCAACCTATCGACATTCCTATCTATCTATGGACCTACCTAATATCTATCTACCTATCCATCTTTTTTGCCTTCCTATTCAAAAGTTATCCCTTGAGAATCCCTTGTTTGACATCTTTCACAAAAGCAAATTCTTGCTGAAGGCTTCCTCTTTGTATTATTTATCTTCTCCAAATACAATTAGTAAATCTGATCGCCACAACAACTGAACCAAATATTAGCTTTAAAATGTCCATTTGATGCCAACAACTGAAAGGCAAAAGAAAGAAAGGTTATCAGTTTGCAAAGAGTCACCTGCAAATGACACCTTTTTCACTTTGCAAATCTTTAGCACCAATGAAAACTTTGCCAGTAATTTCAAAACGCAATTTCTTTGCTTACATCATTTTCAGCGACTCTCAAAACTAAATGTCAAAGAGTGATTTACTAAATCTTAGATATCTCTATACGTTTGGATTAACAATTTTTTTTAACACTGGATTTTACTTTAACAGAAGAGGCAGTGAAGTTGCAGCATTGGTAAAAGTTCAGGCTCTGGAGTACGCAAGTTCAAATCCCTGTTAAAACCATTGCATTCACCTTCATAAATGGCCTTGTGTCAAACTTATTTGGTCCTGTTGCTCACCAAATAAACGTATTATTTTAACATAAAAGATGGGAATGGATTACTTCCCTTGATACAATTCTATTAGGTTGTCCAAATGTTCTTAAACACTTTAAAATGTTTTTCACCATATAATAAACCAAACAATCAATTATCAAGATAAAAGTCCAATATGTTCCAAGGCTTTTCTGCCAACGATTTGCAAGCTTTTAGATTTTGTGAAAGTACCATTCAACCGGCTTCGAATCAAACAAATCTTGACACACTTTCTCAAACTTTTGGGACAATCCAATATGTCATCAAACTTTGCAAAGTATTTCAACTCACGTTTTCAAATAGACTTTATCTAAAAATAGATTTTTTTCTTCAATGTTTTTCTTTTTTTGTTTTTTTTTAATACCAGGTTTGATGTAAAAGACATCACAAAAGAAGATTTACCTCCCTTTAATTCAATTCTATTTTCTACGAATGTATCATGAAAAGCCTCGATTTCAACTCACGTTTCAAATTCAATTATATTTACTGATATAAACTTGCCCTTCAGACTTTTTATAAGAATTTGTGATGTTAGTTTATGGAGAATAAACAGAGTTAATAAGTCTGTGTTAAAGTGCGAGATTTTTTTTTAAAAGAGTTGTTTTTTAAATAAACACCATAAACAACTTTATTTGTGATCTGCAAAAAAGCAATTTTCTCTAAAATGAATTCAAGTTCAATCGTCACGATGTGATGATGTTTTACACTATTTACTTGTGCCAGATTATTGCCTTCGTTATGCTTGTAGCTAGTATTTCTAAGATAGTTTAATTTCAATAAAAAAGGGGGGGGCGATAAAAGGATTCTGAAGGGTGGTTGTGGCCCCAAGGTTGAACAATCGATGATAGAAGAAACTTTCCTTCCAGTCAATCATTCGATTATCAATTCCTGAACCCTTGACCGGTCTATCCACAATAAAGTATAAAGATTCAATCCACGATAAATTATGAACACCCAATCAACGACAATGGTATGACCCACCAATCTACAATAAACCTTACTATAAACAAATGTCGTGCTGTGCCCCAATTGCATATAACACTTTTCAAGAATCTTTGGAATAAAAGTTCATAATTTGTGTTTTTAGTTTTCCGACTTTTGTAATATTTTGCATATCGTTTATGAAGATATGTCATAGAATAAGAAATTTAGTTTCAGTTGATATTATTCCTGACCTACTTTTCAATTCAATTATTGAAAATTGAATCTGCGGCTGAATGTTCGATTCCAGCCTTATTCTAAATAAGTAACATAAAAAACACCTTAATTCTGTTACATTAAATCTACCCAAAAAGACAAAACCAATTCTCAAACCTGTTTTTATATATAAGAAAAGAAAATAAGAATTTTTGATGTTATTTTTCAAATATAAAATCAATATTTTGTAAGATCTAAAGTGTAATTCCATTAGACTTAATTATAAGTTTTCATAATTACTAGACTTGTTTGTAGCCTAAAATATATATAAGTGTGTGTGTGTGTGTGTGTGTGCGTGTGTAGATTTGACGGTGTATTTTGTCTCTGGTTGAGACGGTCTTATTTTATTTTTGTATTTGTGATAGTAAGCTATTGAATTACTTGCTACAGTCTAGTTTTTGTATCTTTTAAGTTTTTATAAAAGTTAAGATTTGTTTTTAGTTCATTTTTAAACCAGTTGAAGTTGCTTGAATTTTAATTTAGGTTTTTTTTTACATAGAATTTCGTTTTTTTACTGAGTCTATTTTTAAAAAGCTTGGAGACAGACAGATGTGACTTTTGTTTGGGTCGGCTTTCAGTTAGAGAAAAATAGGGGGAGGGTTGAAGCCACAGTTTGTTTAAAGTATAAGCGGAAAGGCATGTTATTCTCTCTTGATATTTCTTAAAATAAAAATTATTTCTATATTTTGACTAAACAAAAAAAGCTATTTGTTGTGCATCTTTCTATCAACATCCCAGAATGTAGGAAATACCAGATTATAAGTATTGTTTTTTGAAATACTTGGGATGAGGCTTGATAATTTGAAGAACTATTAATCGGACTGTTGTCTTCATCCTTTTTATTTTTATATACACAACGTTTTGGCCGATACATGAGCGTTTTGATGGTTGATAATTTAAAAAAACCAACAGATTTAACACCTCTATGGTATGAACTCCCAAGCTTTGCAAAAAGTACAAAAAAAGATCAGGATAATCGTCGAAAAACTCGAAACTGGAATGAAATTTTTTGGTGTGGCTAATTCGGTTAATTGACTGAAAAATAAATTTAGAATTTTTTGCATTCATTTTTTTTATCAATTCATGAAAATCTATTCATGTTTAAAAGAATAGAAAAGTTTAAAGCTTAAAAATATATTTTTTTTTTTTACTTTAAACAATTAGTTTTGTGAATTAATTTAAGAAATGTCCAAACTTTGACTCTAAAGAGGAAGAAGTGCTAAAATGACATCAAATCACCCCCTTCCCCACCTTCGACATACAAACAAACGAAACCAAGTGGAAAGAGAATATATTTTTGTCAGTTTTATATTGTAAAGAAGGAAACAAACCTAAGACACTGATATGCTGGATCGGAGAGGTCCTGGCATCACACCCCTACTTACAGGAGAGGTGAGAGATGGTTATATAGGCAAGCCAGTTGAGTATAGCAGCAGCAAGAAATATACGTTGTCTCGCCGACACTTAAATAAATAAATTGAATATGTTTGTGTCAATTTTATATGAATTAAATCAGGTAAATTATTTTTCTCCGTGGTTGCATTTAAATTGCTTTGTTTTTTTTTAAACAAGAAACGTTTGAAGGTCCAATTAGAACAATGGATAGGCAGTCGAAATTCAAAATTCGAGAATACCAGTTTAAATCCCGGTCGTTCTATTTACGTTCACATTTGGAGTAATACCCTTGAAAAAGATATGAATCTTCAAATTCTCTACAGCTATGTGTTAATAGGGCATACTGTTGTAGAGGAGCTGGGTACGTTCCCAGAAGTGCCCTAGAGTTACCTCCCATTTCCCTTATAAAACAGGTACGACAACGTCTGTTTAAGGCAGTCTTGGAAATACACACGGACCGACAGCACCGTTTCTCTCCCTCCGTATCCAACCCACTAAGTGCCAGAAAGCACGTGGGTTTCCACAGCGAGAAAACTGCCGAGTCAACTCTACAATTCTGTTATTAAAAAAAAAACAGGTAGACAGAAATAACGTTTATAAAAAATAATTGTTAGAATCACAACAAAAGTCTTTTTGCTAAGAAATGGTGTTATCAATTTCATTATTTGCAACTTGTTGCAGAAAGAATAGCCAACAATTGGCACACCTTTTTGTCTAATTCTTGCCTCTTCGACCCTAAGGCATCTTGTGTTGTGGAATATAACTCTTCAAGACTGAAGGCTTTCCGATAAAACTCAATTTTCATCTAAAACAAATCCTTTAGATTGTAAATTTTTAAAAAAAATTGAATTTTGTCATTTTCTTTAATTCTTTTGATAATTCTTAAATATCTCTTTGAGACATTACAATATATATATATATATATATATATATATATATATATTCGAGACATTACAAAATATTTACCAGCAATGGAAATCTATTAAAATGAAAATATCTTCAACTTCTGAGGTTGTTTTTGAGATATGGCATTCATTTTAAAGATTTGCTCATTCTAAATTATTGGCAATTATAACAGTGTTTCAAAAATGTGTGTATTATTACGAGGCTGATTTCTAAAGTTAGAGCATTTTTTTTTTCAATTTTTTTAGACTATGAATACAGGTATATCAAGATAGTTATGGGTCACAGGGTCCCCCATACCCATCTTGAGTTAACAAACAGACCTCTCCCAGACACAATTGAATTTTTGCCTAACATCTAATCTTTAAATAATAAATTTAAAAAAATTAATTTTAAATAATTTTTGTCATTTTCTTAAATTCTTTTGATATTTCTTAAATAACTCATTGGTCCTAAAATGCAGTAAAATATTTCAAAGCCCAAACAATTTTTATGGTTTTGATTTGTGAACAACCAAAATGCTGCTATTTGTATTCCTTACTATAAACAAAAGCAAAGTCGTAATATTGTCCCTAACCGACTTTTTAATTCAATTTTTACTTTCTGAAAATTAAATCTGCGGCTGTAGGTTCGATTCCAGCCTTATTCTAACTAATTAACATAAAAAATACCTTTAGTTCTGTTCGATTAAATCCACAAAAGATTAAAAGATTAAAACAATATTTCAACTTGTTTTTATAGACAATAAGATAACAGCATTTTTGATTTTATTCTTTAAATATAAAATATTGATTTTATAAGAATTAAATTGTAATTCCATTAGACTTGATTATAAGCAAGTTTTCATAATTACTAGACTTGTTTGTTACCTTTAATCAATATATATCTATATCTTTATATATATATATATATATATATATATAAACCTTTGTTATGGTCTCAGCATATATCTATATCTATCATATATATATATATGATATAGATATATGCTAAGACCATAACAAAGGTTTAAATTAGCAACCTACACACACACACACACATAGATAGATAGAGCGTTATATAGTGAGTGTGCGTGTATTATTATTATTATTACTTATTGAAAAGGTCTCCGAAGCGTAGGTTGGCAATCTGATTCTGTAAAGAAATAATTGAATGTTACCTCCCATGATTAATGTTCGTTGTATACTTTTGTTCTTTATCTCTTTGCCCCCCCCCTCAGCTGGTCACGTGGTCACGGAAGAAAAGACCAATTAAAAGGTCATTAAGTGAGTTTAGTTTCTTATGGAATGAAATTTGGAGATTTTTTATTTACGTCTTTGGAAGTTTTCATTGCTTTCTTTTGATTTGAAGAAGAAGATCACGTCTAAACGAACAAAACACTTTTTTTTAAAGGACACGTGTAGATCCTTCCGATTCGCCGTTGTAGGGGATGAGACATCATTAAGGCTAGGAAAGACTACCATTTTACCTTTGTAAAACATGTATATATAA
>JAUZSX010344358.1:0-10393 GCA_034780655.1 Idiosepius hallami
TATATATATATATATATATATATATATGAGAGAGAGAGAGGAAATAACGTAATCTATACATGTCACGAATTTATGATAGAGTTTTCAGTGATACGTTTAATATGGGATTGGAATATTTATTTCCTTCACAATAAAAAAGAAATAAAGAAAAACTGTAATTTTACAAGCAGATATTGAATGTTAAACAATTGGAATCCCCAACAATTTGCTAAGTAAGTTTATGTAAAAATATAATAAAAAAAAAAAATGTTTTCCTCACGATTTTGTCAAGGATTTATGAGAACCAACACTTACATCCGGCAAACGTGAATTTCGAAATGACACAGATAAAATATTTTTCTCACGAACTTTCTCATAGAAAGAATCTATGAAGAAAACTTATCAATTGAGTCTAAATAGATGTATTAATTGATCAATCCAAGCTTCAATATTTCGTTAAATTATGAAACTTGTCTACGTTGGACAATATCATATTTACGCGGTGAGCACCAACCCAAGTTTGGCACAAGGCCATTTTTACGTGCTGTTAACCGGGCTTTTTATATTCGGGGTAACCTTTATCTAAGATGAGCTGCTCTCTAACGAGTCCAATATGCCTGAGGCAGCTATAGTGAATACAATAGTTTTGACTTGGGTTTGAACTCGCGTAATACGATTCCACAGCCCGAGCTTTTACCAATGCTCCACCGTCGTTGCCCTACGTTGGAAATTATGCACACACAAACATTTTTATATGTAATATACTATGATAATATATATTTTATGGACGGCAGCGACGGTGGAGTATTGGTAAAACTTTTGATCATGAATCGTTGTAGTTTGAGTTCAAATCCCAGTCAAAGCCATTGTATTCACCTTAAGCTGCCTCGGGCAGATGGTGTTTGTAAATTCGGGAGAGCAGCTCATTTAGGTGAAGGGTAACACCCTTTGCAAAATGCCCAGGTAAGAGAATGTAAAAATTGCCTTGATCCAAACTTGGGTTGGTGCTCAACAAGTAAATATAATATATTTAATAGAGTTGAAATTGAGATTTTATAAATGATTGAACCGTATTAGTATTTATTTGTATGAAATAGATCGATCTATGTGCACATCTATAGCTGGAGACTTGTATGAGTTCATTCCTTTCCCAACGGTATTCGTCTAATTATTAACACAAGTTGAACGACTTGGATTCGAACTGACTTCATACGATTCCGAATTCCGACTGTCTACCCACTAGACAAGTGGACTTCATCTTTATTTTAATGCATTTATGATTACAGCCGATGTAGCATTCATATTTCTTTAGGTGTTATTTTTACACCTTTGAGTTGAACTAGATGTCATTCCCAAAAGTGTATTCAATACTTTCGGGACTGACTGTCAACCTTTTGAAATCTTTAACTGAATTTATCTATTCAGATCTGTCCTCATCTCTCGTTTGGATTCAACCAGTATTCTCTTTGTAAATGTCAATGAAAACTAATATCATACATCAAATATCACGAAATTAGATAAGCAATAATCCATTGTGTTCTTAAAGAAGCATTAATATTTTCTCTCTCTATCTCACACCGCATATATATATATATATATATATATATATATATATATATATTTACTTGGTGAAAACCAAAACAAGTTTGGTGCAAGGATACCTTTATGTGCTCTTATTCGGGCTTTTTACATTCGGTGCTACACTTTACCTAGATGAGCTGCTCTCCCGAGCTAATGAGCCCCATCTGCTAGAGACAGCTACTGATGAATGCAATGGTTTTGAATGGGATTTGAACTCGTGTACCATGATTATTAACTTACCTCTCTCTCTCTCTCCCTCTCCCATATATATATATATATATATATATATATATATATATATATAAGATGTTTCATCAAAAAAAATTTTAATTTTTCTTTTTAATATTATTAATTGAATTCTTGTTTTCTTACAAGAAACTGTGTTGTGGGATCAAGCTTCTTAATATAATGTCCATAAGAGACTCAGGGATTATATTAATGAAACGTGTTGAAAAATGTCTAAATAAAGATATTCTGCCTAAAAACTTAAAATGTTAAAAAGTATACTGTAATATGTTAAAGTTTATTTACTTTGTAAATGAAATGGAAATGAATTTTTTTTTAGTTTTGCAATCCTTACATGGGGCGGGCGGGGTTTCAGATTGGCTTTTTAAAGGGTGTGGGTTCCCAACCTATTCACCCCTAATAAAGTAAAATGATTTTTGACAGAACTGTTTTCATGCTTAAATGATAATAGTTGGTCAAGAATAAGAAAATTAAAGCAGTTTTCTAAAGTTCATTAAATTTTAGTCAGATCAGTTTTATTGCATTTATTTGCAATTCCAACTTCTTACTTGATATTTTGAATGTCATGACAATTATGAAAACAAACTTTCAATGAATCAATTCTAAGATCAAATGTGAATGACATTAGCAAACCTTTTTTTTTTGTCATTTGATTAATATTTCTTTCTTCAATTTCTTAGTTTATTTCCTTTCATAAAAATAATGTTTTTCTCATCTTTGAAAAAACAAGTAAATCATCCACTTTTCACTTTCTTTCTACTTTCTTAGATGGTATGATGATCAATTAAATAATTCATATAATGCAGATAATAATAAAAGATAATAATTCCTCTCCAGCTTTAGACGGAGAACAAAAAGTTTGTGATGAGCTTTAATTATGCTATTCACTATGTAAAATGCATTGAGAATTAAAAAAAATTATAATATTTAGAGATTAAAAATGATCACATAAGAAACGAAAATTGAAAATAATTTAAAAGAAGAAAAAAATGAAAAAAACAACCTATGTATGTTAAGATTAATTTTACCTTAAACGGTGTTTTTCCATTTACCAAAGGCTGATTCTGTTTCTGGGCATTTCTTTCTGCAGCTTCTCGAGCCTGTTGCTGTCTTAAATTCAATAATGCCCCACTTTCTATGATCTGCGAACCTGGATTAACCAAATTACTCAATGCAAGACTTTTGCCATAAATCCGTTCATGGAGATTACGCTGAAAATAAAATTTATTGATTAAAATTTTTTTGGAATTTTTGGATTTAAATGGTTTATTAAAGTTTATTAAGATATTGTTTATCAAGAAGATTTGATTAGCATTTTAATTGGAGAGCATTCTATTTTAATCGTTTATTTCTTAGGGCAAAATTCAGTGATAGTTTCAATTTTACAGAAAAAGTAAAAAAAATGATAAAAAAGTTGTCTTCAAGCTCATCCATAAAACAATTGGTGTGAAAAAAAAACTTAAAAGAATTAAAATCATAAATCTTTCTTTCTATAAAAGTAAGGATGTATGTTTGTGACATAATTTTATCTCCCCATCTTCTCCCAGACAAACCAGCCCAAATTTTTAATTTTAATCTAAAATGAAATGCAATATTTTATTCTTCTTCATGGGGGGGGTGTTCTTATTTGTTTATGATAAAATTTTGAAAATTGAAAAATACAAAAATTAAAGTTGAAATCTACAACAATAGATATTTTTTTAAACAAGTCTTGTTGCCATAGCTACATTCTACAGTTGAAAACACTTGTTGCTATGACAACGCTCAACAGTTAATATCACAAGAAACAAAGTCGCTATAAAAATTTTTCTAGATTTATTTATTTAAATTTAAAAAAAAAATTATTTAAATAAATTTAGTTAAATATAAAAAGTTATTAAAAAAGCTTATTTAAGAATTGAATTGATTTTTTGTACCCAAAAACCACAAATGGAAATGTTCGTTTCTTTTTTTTTTCTTTCTTTTGCTTTCCTTTTTTTTTTTTTTTTGACTGTTGATTGAATTAAAGAATAAGCGTGTTTGTATATTCTGCTTTTCTTTGATTTAAACTTCAACGCCAACAATCTTTCTTAAACAAAAATAACATATTACGAGTAACTTCATAAATGTGACACTTTTTATGAACAAAGTTTTTTTTGTAAATTATTCAAGGGATTAATAATAATTTATTTCTTGCAGGAAAGTATTTAAAAAAAATTTTTTGCAATATTTTTTTCCAAATTTCATGTTAAAATATTTTTTCTAATCCTCCTATTACTAGAATGCTTGCTTAAACCTATTTAATTTTAATTCTTAAAATTATCCGTTTTTAAATTTTTTTATTGGTTTTTGAAAACATTAGGTGTTGTTTGGAAACAAGGATTTTTTATTAATAATATGATGAGAAATTAAATATTCTTGAAAAAAGAGAAAATTTCAAAATCTAAATCTCTATAAAATGTTTGAACTTCACACATTACCTGGACAATGCCAGGTTAATATGCTAGAAAAATGAAAAGATATTACTATCCTTTCTTGTGGAATTAGTCCTTTTTATCTTTTTTTAAAGATAAAATAAACTAGTAATAACAAACTTCCTTCTGTATAAATGATATGAAAATAATATCACCAACCACCAATTATTATTAAATGATTAGTCTTAAAAATAATAATAAAGACTACTTACCACTTCTTGTTGAGATAAGGGATTGCCAATTTCTTCCGCTGTAAAATCAATGAAAGCAACAGTCCCGTCCCAAGAACAACATAAAAGTTCCATTCCACATTTGCTCCTTTAAACAAAACAAAAAAAAATAAATAAAAAAAGGTTTATTATATATAACTAGTTTATAGCCTTGTTAGAAAAAAATGGGTTTTTATAATAATAGAATTTTACATTTAAATGTTGTATTTTTTTTTTTTTTTTTCATATATAATTCATTATAAACCAAATTTTATATACAAGAACAAAACCACCTAATTTTAATGATCTTCAGAGCATGACACATAAACATATATAAATTATTTATCCACAAGGGACTTAGGTGAATGGCCTAAGACTAGCAAATATATTTCATCCTCACAACCGTTATTAAATGAATTTCTATCAGGCAAAATGAAATATTTTCTATGAGCAATCTTCAAAATTAAACCAAGCAATCATTTTAACTTAAATGATATCCACAATATTGTATAAATATATTAAGAATTGAGATTTTACTTACCAAGAAATGTCAAGAATAGAATTAGTGAAAAGATCGTGTGTTACAACCAAAGGTCGTTTTAAAGCAGTGAGCTAAAAAAAAAAAAAAAAAAAAAAAATATATATATATATATATATATATATATATATATATATATAGTGTCATTAAAATATCTTTGGTAGATAAATATACAGGAACAATTAAGTGTATTTTAAAGGTAAGTAAGATACAGCTTTTCAAACTTGTCAGATATCAGCAAAATTGATTATGACCCTTCAGTGAATTCATCTCATAAGGATTAAAAGAATTTAACACAACCAGGAACAAATGATTGCAGAACCTAAAATAGAAACATCTTTTCTTTTGCCTTTCAAAATTTTTTGGGGGAAAAAATATCTGTTTCAAAAGCAAAAAAAATTAACAGATATTAATAACAAAAAAATAAAGATAAAAGTTATCAATATGAATAATTCTTCATGTTAGTCACTAATTGTTTTATTTAAAGAATATTTTCATTAATAGAGAAACTATCTTATATAAATCAAATAAGAGAAATAAATGAAAAAACAATACAACTAAATATTTATTTAAAAATTTCATTTGAGGTCTATTTAAATGAAATAACTTAACTGTGTTGTTCTGAACATCAATCAATCACTAGAACATAAAATAATAACAAAGTTGATCTAGTATAAACTGAAGTTATATAATGAAAAACAAAAAATATTTTGAATGTATTTATTTAGATGATTCCAGAAATTGTAAAGAAAAATTAATCAGTTGCAAGAATTTTCAACTTTCCTAAATTGGTCATTACATGAAAGAATTTTATCTCTGTCAGTGTTGTATGGAATATGGAAGTAATATAATTACATTGTGAAGATTAATCAAAATGGTGGATGTTATTTCCTCTTTTGTTTACTTGCAAAGGATGGATTATTTTATTTGAAGGTTTTTATATAACTTATAACAATCTATTGCATTATTTTTAAGGCCATTGATTAGAAGTAAACTTTCATTTAAATAGTGAAATATTTTGACTTTGATTTAATGGCTCAGTTGACAAAGATGAATTTTTATGTATAAACAAAGCTAAGAATTCTGAAGAATATTTCTTTCTTACAGTAAAAGATTATCCCCTTAATTAAAAAATACTTAAATATTAATTATAATAATAAAAATAATAACATGTTCCTTTCTAGACTTGGGAAACAAATTAATTCAAAAGATCTTTCTAAGTAAAAGTCAAAAGTCTGTTCTAAAAAATGTTTGTTAGTAAATCAAAATATATAAAAATAAATGACACCTACTTACTCACAAAAAAAAAAACAAAAACAACTAAACTCACCCAAATAGACAAAGATCTATCTCTGCTTCCTATTGCACAACATGTATATTGCTGGGGCTACAAAGTAGAAAATAAAATATTATTTCATAAAGTATTTGTAATTATACTGAAATTCTAATCTTAACTCTGTATCAATTGGTGAAACAAATTAGTAAACATTCACTTTCAATGAAACAAAGTCAAATTCAAATGAATAAATTTATGATGAAGTGAAACAATTTACAAACTTTCAACTGGTTATATTAATGATAAGGCAGAATAAAAATGGAGCATAATATTTCTCTCAACATATGAACAAAAAATATCAAATCCTAAAGTAGACAATAACATAATTTCAACAATGAAAAATAATTATTTTTCTAAAAAAAAAAAAAAAAAAAAAAAAAAAACTTTTTTTAAATTAAAAGAAATAATCTGATTTCAATTTGAAGAAAACTTTATGGTTTAAAGAGAAAAATAGATTAGAAAATACTTTAAGAAAAACTAGATATACAGAAATATAAAAATGAAATTACTTTGTCCAATTCTTTCTTGACTTTCATGGATAAAATATTTGGATTGAATCTCTGTAAAGAAAAACAAATAATGTTATCATTGATAATGAAGTGTTATTATCACATTATTATCACATGTTATCATAACATCAACCAAAACAAAAATAACGTTTTATTTATGGTTTATCTCGATAATTGATTTGTCGAATTTATACAAAATACTTTTAACCCAGGTGTTTTTGCTCAAGAAAGACGTAACCTTTGGAGGGGCTTTAAAGTATTTTTAAAACTTTAGAATGTAATAATAATTGATATTTTTTTCTTTAATATACTTGTTTAATTAGTTATTACTGATATATTGGTATTTTTTTTAATACTAGACAAATACTTTTTTAAAAGTTGTCAAAACAAGAGCCAAACCCTGTTCGATTGTAAACCAACATCACCAGTTTTACTATTTCTTTTTAGGCATTAAAAGTAAAATAACAAAACATTCATAAAATGCATTCATCATTTAAAAAGATACTTAGAAGTAAAATACTTTTCTACAGAAAATATCAATTCTAAATCTTTAAATGAATCACAATTTCATGTTCTTGAATTGATAAAAGTAAAATTTCCATTCCTTTCTATTATTAGACAACTTGACTAACAGTTCTGCCTAACAAAGTTGCTATTTCTTTATTCTGCCTAACAAAGTTGCTATTTCTTTATTCTGCCTAACAAAGTTGCCATTTCTTTATTCTGCCTAACAAAGTTGCCATTTCTTTATTCTGCCTAACAAAGTTGCTATTTCTCTATTCTGCCTAACAAAGTTGCCATTTCTCTAATCTGCCAAACAATGTTACTTGAAATTAAATATAAATAAAACAAAACTCACAACAACAGTGATTGCCTTTCTATGACCAACAAAATCCATGCATGTCTTCCATCCATCTCGTTCTATGATTTGTGCCGTTGGACCTGAATTATTCATTGCATGTGCAGATACAACATAATGACCGTCAGGAGACCAATTCAATCTAAGTATGTGTGTGGTAGCTGAACACTAAGGAAAGAAAAGCAAATTATCAATAAGATAATATAAATCTTATCTTTAAAGAGGACTTTAAATAGAAATTATAATTTTAAAAATCCCAGAATGCAAATGCTAACTTTCATTTTTATAAAAATAGCAATTTAAATGTTATCTATATGTTCTATACCGTTATTAGAAAACAGATTTTTTCCAAATGTATGAAAAGTACAAAAATATTTGCAATTTTATGTCAATTATTTTAGAAAAAGGTGTTTTCAGTTTAATTTTAGATCCAGATGAAAATACTTACTTCCTGGAAAGGTTCTGTGACAACGGCTTCTTGTTGCCAGTCCATTGTACGCCATATACGTAAACTTTTATCATCAGACTATAGATATAATTAAAAGAGAAAATGACAAATTAATCATAGTAAAATATTTTTTATATTTCTTTACTTTACTTGGCAATAATGTTTATCTAAAAAAAGATATTTTCCCTTAAAAGACAATTGTAGACATCAAAAAATTATTTTAAACAACTTGCAAACTGTTTTTAATGGCAAATAAAGCAGAATAAAATTCACTTTTACGTTAAACAAATATTTTTAAGTGACACTTTTAAAAATGTCCAATTTATCTATTTTTAATTTAGAAATAAAATGAATTTCAATTGGTTTTAAAATTTTTATTTTTAACCCTGAGTTTTATGTAAAATTTATTTAAACTGAATTTATAAATTATCATGCAGGGTTCAAGCCTTGTTTATTTATTGTATTATTTATGTTGCTTTTAAAGGCATAAATGATAAGTAACAAATTATAGCGAGAGTTAAGAATTTTTTAGCTCTGATCCTTCATTGAGGTTTACCTATACTGTTGATGTTGTACACTACTTAATTTAAACATTTTGTAATAATTGAGCAAGTTTTAATAATCTAATGACACAATTATTCTTGAATTTTAGCACATTGGGGTCAAATCTCCCACTGGAAAATTGACAATCAGAAATTTACTATCTCTCAACATTGTTCTTTAAAAATATTTCACTCATGAATAAAACGTAAAAATCACTGCAGATTGAACAAAAACTTCTTTGAACAACATAATATAAATGGTGTTATCAAGACTAAAAATATAAAGATATTTAAAAAAAAAAAACAACTATTTTTACACTCTTGATAGATATTTTTATTTACACAGGTATATACAAATATCTTTTTTATTATTTATGAATATATTAATTCAATATTTACCTGTGAGGCTAAATATTTTCCAACTGGGTCCCATGTTACACCTTTCACCAAACCAGAATGTCCTTTCAGGACACAAATTTGCTCTAAAATTAAATGAGTGTTTTTCAGTTACTATCTTCATGGAAATTCCAAAAATAGTGAAAATATTAACAGTACTTCATATGAAATATATGTGGGGTGCTTAATAAATCGCCATTATGTCATAATGATGTGTATTGTAAAAATATATTTAACAAATAATTATATTTTGAAATGGATAAAAAAAACAAAAAAACTAAACATCCAATTTATGAACCTAATATCTAAAATGTCTGCTTTCAAGTCAACAGTTCACTGGAATAATAAAACGACACTCTTGCCAATAAGTCAACAGAAGAAAAAAAAACTGTAAAGGGTATAAAAAAACTTTTATATAGCAATAAATTTTAATGATATATAATTAAAATATCTACCACAAAACAGAGAATTTTAATCTAGTTAAGAGAAAGGTGAAAAGGAAGTAAAGAAGCTTTTAGTGCATGTTGTAAGTCTTGATCACTTATAAAATGATTATTCATAAATCTAAATTGAAAGATCAATAAATATTCAATTATAATCAATGAAAGACAAAGTTTTAACAAAATATTTAAGTGAAGAACATAAATAGACTAAACCCACTCCTTAAGGAGTTTATAATAAACAGTTCATCATAAAAGATTTTTCCCTAGACACACTTAGTCAGACAATGTTCATTTCTATTTGAACCATTCAGATGTACAGCTTTTTAGACTAAGATGTTAGAAGACATTGGATTGGTTCAAAATTCATCTGGTAAAATCTTATCCTCACAAGTGCTGTCTTCTTATACCCCAACTCAGATTTTGATAAAAAGGAGATCTGTTGTCCAAGCATAACCATTAACTTTTAACCTAAAGTAGATTTTTTCAGTTCATCAGGCATTTTTACAGAATTAAAAAAAAATAAGGGAATATTTATAAACAAAAAACCTTTTTAAAGGAAATTCTAAAATTATTTCACTTACCTGGAAATTTCAATGCATTCCAAACAACAACCGTATTGTCTACACTGCACGTGGCCAACCAAGCATCATGTGGGGACCAAGCAAGATCAAGAACATCTAGATTTAAAGATTTTTTTTATATAAAATAATTAGAAAAAAAGGAAGAAAATCTTATGATAACAAAATAAGGTGGCTTTTTACACTGGGCCAACAATTCCTCAGAAAGGGGGCATTAATCCATTTAGGTCATAAATGCAGATACACCGTCTAGAATTAGATAATTACTTTCACTTT
>JAUZSX010344369.1:0-10392 GCA_034780655.1 Idiosepius hallami
TATATATATATATAGTTGTACAACTATACTTTGGACTGTTGTTTCTTCCGATAAACTCTGTGGCTGTCTTTAGGTAATCAAATATATGTATATATATATGTGTGGGGTGGGCATCAATGTTACTTAGCATAACACTGAGAAAGCCTATCAATTTTTACTGAAGCAATTCACAATAATTTGAACTCCTAAAGAAAGCTAAATATTTTCTAAGATAAAATAAAACTTGAAAGAATTCTTTTTTTTTTTCAAAAAAGAAAAAAAAAAAGAAAAACACTATAATTTGATGCAGTTTTGAAGATGAAACCCAAGTCCAAATAACGTTTCATAAACTTAGAAAAGACATTTTTTTGTGTTAAAATCAATACAAAATTTTATCAAATTGAAATGCAAAAATAATCGCATTCATTCTAAATCTACATGAGTAAATGTTTGAGTTTCTTTCTACAATTGTTAAAACATCAAAGCAGTCTAGAATATTCTAAAATTATTGATACACAACACCAACACGGAATGGTATAATATTATGTACATTGTCCATACATATTATTCAGGTTGCTTATTGATTTAAAAACTGGTTTTAATAAATAGCTTTATCATGTGATGCAGGGTTGCACAAAACTCACACATTGATTTGTTTAGGTGATAAGAACTGAATACAATAAAAAACTAAATATAATATTAAAAACAAAATTGTGCCACCCTGTACATTATTTTGTCATTTTATTGTTTTTATATATAAAAACATCATTTTTATATGATTTTTATTATAACCTATGAAAAGTGTATACCTATTGAAAATAATAAAAATCATATAAAAATGTCCCTTTTGGGTTTTGGTACTGTATTAATTATCAAAGACACTGACAGGGAAATTGTTTTTATGACTTAAGCAGCACAAATATAAATGAGACAATGGATTATTAAAAAGATTGAATTTTAGTTCAAAAGAGAAATGGATAAAAATAATTATTAACTCATGCAAATGACATGATACGATTATGGAGTAGCAATAAAGATGAGGACAATCGTCCAAATAATACATCTAAAATTGATCATTCCTAATCTCGAGGATTCCAGAAGATAAGCTCTTCTGTACTGATCATCTTTTGATTGGATTTTGTTAAATGGTGTTGCTCAGGGATGGCTTTGATACTCTTTTTGTACTCATTTTGATCAGTGGTTTTTGTAATTGCAAGATTTTTTTTTAAGAAAACTGACATAATTTTTTGAAAGCCAGAAATGACTTATGTTCAATGAAATTACAAGTGTTTTTGAATTCCTTCAGATGAGACTTGACAATTTGTATATTTATCAATCAGGCTATTGTCCTTATCTTTATTGACGATAACGTATTCGGACTATTGTCATAATCCTTATTGTTGTTTTTTGTTTCACAATGTTTCAACTGAATTTACTCATGATCTTCTTCAGGTATTATTTAGTAATTCATATTGTTTTTTTTGTAGTATTTTTTTTTAAATTTTGTGTTGGTTTTATTTTTTAATTTTACAGAAGAATTTATTTTTTAGAATTTGATTTTGTCATCAATAAAACTTGTTTAATTATTGCAATGAATTGTATTTTCCATTAATAATGCATTTACAAATCAAATCACACATTGTTTATATGGATCAATGATATGAGGAGTTGATGGCTTTTATGTTATGTCAATATCTGTTGTTGTTGGGCCCGAAGTTGGAGCATTGGTAAAAGCTCGGGCTCTTGAATCGTAGTATGCGAGTCTAAATCCCAGTCACAAATTATTATATTCACCTTTAGCTGCCTCCGGTAGATGGGGCTCATTAACTCGGGAGAGCAGCTCATCTAGGTAAAGGGTAACACCGAAAGCAAAAAGTCGAGGTAAGAGCACATAAAACTGGCCTTGTGCCAAACTTAGGTTGGTGCTCACTAAGTAAATATAATATCTGTTGTTGTCTGAAGTTTAAAATGCATGTTTCTTTTTCATTGAAATAGTTTGTATGTTACAAACAGTTTTAGTTTATGAATAGATTGTTTGAAAAACAATAAAAATCACATTCAACCTAAATCTTATAGAACTAAAGAATTCATACTTTTGTCTGAAGGATTGTGAATGTAACAAGCTTAAGGATGAGGACAACAGTCCAAAATATAGATGTTCTAATCATCAAGCCTTGTCTCATAACAAAGATAAGGATGAACATGACAGTTCAAAAACTATTTCAAGGATTTCAAAAGTCCATCATAAAATTAGAATCAAATTAGGCCACCATACTATGAACAATAAAAACTTTCATTTTTTTCAGTTTACCTGATATACAGCCAAAGTACTTTGTAATAATTTAAAGAGTTTGGAGCCTAAGCTTATTAAATTGTTAATATGTCCAGCCAGCAACATTATTATTATCATTAGAGTCTAATTGTACACACAATTATTATTACAAAAATTAATATAAGACATTATAAGGTAGATTTTTTTTAAAAAGAGAATCTAATTAATTCTATTTGAAAACCGTTCTATTTTATAACCAGGGAAAAAACAAAATATTTATAAAAAGAATTTATTATAAAAAAAAAAAAAACTGGTTTAGTTTTTTTTCTGACCATTTATAGCCCATTACTTGTTTCTGCTGTTATTGGTTGCCTACGACTCGTAGGACAAGAAGCTACAAAAACAAATCCAACAAAGGTAAAACAATATTGAATGAATGAAAGACATAAAAGTCTTGCTTCATCCAAACTCGGATCCAAAATGGATTTTGGAAAAAAATTTTAAGTTGACACTTTGAAATGAATTACTCATGATTTAAAAAATTTAACTCTGATTGTTTTTTTGTTTTTTTTATAATTTTTTTTTAATTTTTCAATTTTGAACCCCCTCCTCCCCCCCAAAAAAAAAAATTGATAGCTGTTTTATTTGATGACTTATTTATTCATTAAACCATCTGTGGTAATAAAGAGGGGTAAAAGGCAGTGGTAAATGGAGTGGTAATGAAGAGGGGTAAAAGGCAGTGGTAAATGGAGTGGTAATGAAGAGGGGTAAAAGGCAGTGGTAATAAAGAGTGGTAAAAGGCAGTGGTAATGAAGAGGGGTAAAAGTCGAAAACAGAAAAACAAAACTGGTTTGTAGCAATGGAGACATGAACTACAGCAAAAGGAGGTTCATAGCATCACTGAGTAACAACAGCAGTAGCAGGTGTCATAGCTGTATTAGCAGCAGCATCAGTTTGTTTGTTCCTCCTGAATAATCTTGTTCATCAATCAAAAAAAAGAGTATATACTTGGTCAACAGTTATCATTCATGACTGGCACTGTAATTCATAGAGTTTATCTAGGATGATGGGCCATTTATATATGGGACAAAACAGGTCTTAGTTTAAGCAATTATAAAAAGTAATAACTTTTTTTTAATGATAAGAAAAAATTCGTCCAATTGCAAATATTGAACTCAGGTGAGAATAGAGTGGAACAGAAAGTAGCGGCAGCAGCAATCCCAGGGGAAAAAGTTGTTGTAATATCCGCTTGGTTTGTGTTTAACAGCATATCAACCTTTTTAGGTCATTTTAATGCCTAGAACAATTACTTATGATAAGCGTTATTTTTATATGCAAATTTTATTTTTTAATTACACAAGTTGCACTATTTAATTCATAGCTGGAGGGAAGATAGGGCTTCATACCTTTCCCAAGGGTACTAGTCAACATGTCAACGTAGATAGAACAACTTGGATTCGAACCCGTGTATTACGGTTGGAAGTCCGATTGCCTAACCACTGAGCCACGTCGACCGCCCGTGTGATTGTGATAGAAGTAACAAAAACAATAATAAGGGCTTTTCCTGAAACTTGAGTCCCCAGAACACCAACTGTTGACGTAATGGAAAACCCTGGTGTCCATTTGAAAAGATACATTATAGTCCTATTTAACAAATATTAAGATGAGGGCTGTAGTTGCATAATAAATATACAAATTACCAAACCTCATCTCCAGGAGTTCAAAAATCAACCTAAGTTCAGTTAGATTTTTAACAACACTAATGTTACACTTTCTCACTTAGCAATATCATAATTCTTGGTTTATTTTTCGCACAATTGTCCTCTTCTTTATTTTCATATTCACTTTTTTTCTTAACGACATTTCAACTGGTTGGATCTTCGGTCTTCATCGGGTGTAAATGAGTTCATGTTTGTTAACTTTTTTTTTTAATGGTTATATTGCTAGGTTTTTGTATTAATTTAAGTTCTCTGCGCATGTTAATGTTTTCTCGTATATTCCGTTTTTTCTAACAATGGATATTTTGTTCTTTTTAACCGTCTTACTTTTGTAAATCTTCTCTAACATGATATAAAGTGAGTTATGTTCGTTTTTTTTTAAATTCTAATGTTCACTGTTGAATATGTGTTTTGGTGTGATATAATAAAGTTTGGACTTTGTTTCATTGTGCAAGAAATCCAACCCAAATTAAAAGAGAAAAAAACTAACTTCCTTTACAAATGCCCAATTTTTTTATTTTTCTAATTATTTGATATTTCAAATTTCATCATTTTTTAAAGCATGGGCTCACTAGTTATTGGTTAAATAAGTTCATACTTACAAATATTTTTTATTCTCATAAACATCGTATAGTCCCAGGACATGAGGATGTTCAATCAATTTCATTATAGCAATCTCCCGTTCAACCTGTTGAAGAATAAAATATATAAAAATATGTATTAAAAATTTATGACTAATAAGGGTTTTTTTTCTGCTTTTTATTAACAAGTCAGAAATCATAAAAGTTACTAAAGACATTAAAATATTGCAAATTGTTTTTAGTTTTTTTTTTGGCATTTACAGAAAGACAAAAGTCTTAAATGAATAAACTGTATTTCTACTTAATGTCATGAAATAATTTAGAAATTTACATATAGATCTATTTCTTTCTTATTAGAGCAACTCACCCAACTCGAACTCACAATCTCAAGAAAACAATCTTCTATCCATTGAGCCACAAGTGCAATTATTATTCATGGCATTATTTTTACTAGTCAAACTCATTACAGTTCACCAAACTAATGTTTACGTTTTTACTAAACTATGGCTTGACAATGTGTACATATATAATGGAACCTACATTCAAACAGTATTAGAAAATGATTGAAAAATGTTTACTTATTTAAAAATAAATACTGTTTATTCATTTATAATACTTTGCAAATTTGTACTAACCACCCAAAAACCAATAAAAAGTATAGTCAATAGTATGTAATCGCGACTCGCACTAGTGTTGATAGTCATTGTAACCACATTAGCAGATAACATACAAATCACTATAATGCTGAATAAAAGTGCAGTGTTCAAATGATCAGTTTTTGAATTTGTTAAGACAAAGAGAATCTACTTTCAAATTTGCATTAATAATACATGTATGGATCCATTTTTTCTCTCCAGCTATAGGTTAAATAGTGAATGTAGTTTTATTTCAAAAAAGGATTTATTTAGAAAAAAATGTGATCATTTACAGCATCAAATGATTGAAAAGGTTGATATGTCATTGAAAACTAAAACCAAACCAAATCTTCTAAAAGAAAATAGACCATTACAAAAATATGTATTTTAATTAAGTTTTTTAGATAAATTAAGAGAGATTATTAAAACTTGTTTTGAGTTTTAATGATAGTTATTTCTATACATCTTTTTTTCAAACTTTTCCTCATCCTTTTGTTACCTTCAAAATATTTCAGACAATAAATCCTTTAAACTTTAACCCCAGCTGATGGAATTCAGTCCAAAAAATTGATGTGCAAATTATCAATTGTCATTCTAAAGGAAAACAGTTATATTTTCTCTTTAATTAGCAGGTTTGAATGAGCTTTGAGTCAGTCTTGCAGAATATTTTAATTTCAATTTGTTGTAGATAAAATCTAACGGGATTTGGAAATCTTAATGAAAGATGTACAGTTTTTGGTATGATTTGACATTTAAAAAAAAATGAAACAGATAAGTGTTTCAATTCAATAAAAGCATCATCGGGGGGACACTGGAGCAAATCTAAACAGCTTATATCAACCTGCCCGAGGCAGCTAAAGGTGAATGCAATGGTTTTGACTGGGATTTGAACTTGTGTACTATGATTCCAGAGCCGGAGCTTTTACCAATGCTCCAACTCCGCTGCACACCTAAGGTTGGAATATAGTCAAATGGAAGAATTTATTCAAATAGTAGTAGCAGTAATCTAAAGGAGAAACAAGAATTATAGTAGTAGTAATAACAATAATTGTCCTAAGTTTAAATCCGTGAAGAACAAACTGTAGTTCATGCATACATTTCTTGTGGACTGTTATGCTCATCTCCATAGTTGCTGATTCACCACGTTTCAGCCAACTCATCTTCTGGCCTTCATCAGGTGATTAATGAAAAGAAACTCTGGGTTTTAACCCCATTAATTATTGCCTTCCATAGTTGTTATCTGTCACACCATGTTTTGGCCAAGATGAGGATAACAGTCCGTAAGAAATTAACACACTGATTATAAAGACTCATCTCAAAAGAGTTTAAAATTTTTTTTTTTCTATTACTTTTTACTTTCCTTCCTATTTGTATATATTTTAATTGTATATTTGATTTTATTACCTTTTAAGGGTTTTTTTCTTACTTTAGGTTCTTCCTTTTTATTTATATATAGATATCCCCCCCTGTCCCATACTTTCTTGCTATTTGTGTCACCAGTCCCATCAATTGAGCCCTGATGAGGGATGGTTTAAAAAGCAGCTTTAAGCTTGCCTTGTTCTTTCTTGTTTTATCCAATTATAATAAAGTTTATTCTAATTCTGTCTTCTCATTGGTCCATTCTCTCTAAGAGGGAGGATTCAAACCTTAGCTATTATAAAGATAGTCTTAAACCAAAAATATTGCAACCTTTAAGTATTTAAAAGAGGATTTAAACATTTCTCATGACTATTCAAAAGATTCATCATGATTTTCAGATTCTTATGCGCTAAACGCTTCAAATTAATTTAGAAATGAAGTGACCGACTCTAATCTCAATCTAATTTTGATTTCAACCACTTTGCATTAATTTCTGGTTTGAGGCGACCCTTATTACAGTTTGATTTGTCCCTACCCCCGTTCATCTGACCCCAACACTCCCAATGCTCAATAGAGAGAAATTCAGAAATTTGATGAACATTCATTGTCCCTTGGAAGAAAGCTGTCTCGCTATGACAAACCTGTTTCTTCCTGCTCACTGGCTGGCACAAGAAAGAAAATGAACAGTATTTCTGCTATTAATGCCCATTTGGTGCAACAATGTACAAAAATATTGGGAAAATTTTCTGAATTAAGTTTTGAGAAAAATTATTCTTGGTTATCTTACGAGAGCTAGCCTTCACCTAGATAAGTTACCCTATCTGAGTTGACTAGTCTCATCTACTCAGGTTTTGAAATTAGTGTTATCCTTACTCTGAGTTATTCTCTCGAGTTAATGAGGCTCATCTGCAGAGGCAGCTGACAGTAAATGTGTTGGTTTTGACTGGGATTTGAGCTCACATACTTCATAGTCCCAGTTCAATCCACTGCTTCACACTTGCTGTTCTAAAAATAGTGCCTCTTTTTTTTTTTTGTTCAAATAGGTCAGAGGAGATTGTAAATTGCATTGTTAGGATGACTGATCTCATGCATTCATGACCCAAAAGTTTAATTTCTCAGTTGCAGACATTGAAAATGTGAAACACTAAAAGAACAACCCCTGTCATGGATGTGCATCAGTAACAGTGATTCGTCATTGAATTCCCCCATCCCCCTAAAAAAAAAAACTTAACCAATCAGCATTCACTGGCGCCTGTTGAATATTTACAAAGCCGGTGCAGTTGACGTCAATACAGTTATAATATCCTTTCATTGATTTCAAAGTGGCAATAGAGATGTGAGTGACAAAGCGCATTCCTAATGCAAAAATGATTTGCTTTGTTCATTGGGGATGTTGGTAGCGGTGGAAAGATAAATTCTTCCACACAAACGGTTTGTGATTTCAATCATATCCACTCCTGTCTTCATAGCCTTTCAACTTTTAAAAAATAACTTAAAAGAAATAGATTTTATAGCTTTTGAACTGATCCTGGTATATTTATTTATATTAATTATTATTATTAACTTGATTACAAAATAAGGTTATTTTTTTCAATTTTTTTATTAGCAATCTAAGTAGTTTCGATATTCTTAAATTTCTATTCTAAAAATATGAATATATTAAAACCATGTGTTGAGACAACTCTTTTAACTGATTTGCGCTCCGTTAGTGATTACCATGGGTAAAGATAGACAATAAGAAGTTTCACATGGTTTAAATCATCATATGAAGTGAGTTCATATGTGAGTGTGTGTGTGTGTAATTGAAATCATCCGAAGTAAATAAAGTAATAAGAATGTATACGTAGACAGGCCATACACAACAGTGGAACCAAAAAATAAAGCATCCACAGAGAAATAACAGCTATTCCAGTTGCTAAAACAAAATGTTAATATGAGAAACTAGTCCTTCCAATGCTTTTATTTTAATAATCACCATCTCAAAAACGTGTTATTCAAATCTTAACATGTAAAATGTTAAATTTTTGCATAGCCTAGCCTCAACCATTACACTTCGTGGTGCATTGGGCAGAAACAGTCGCTAGCCCTATGCTCAACCTGGAGGACCATTTTTGGGCTTTTGAAATCTGTGTTGCTCTTCACCTAGAGGAGATACTCTCTCAAGTTAATAAGCCACATCTGCCCGAGGCAGCTAACGGTAGATAGAATGGTTTCGACTGGGAAATGAACTCCTGCAGTACGATTCCATAGTCCGAGCTTTTAGAAATGTTCCACCTCGCCGCCTTCTTGTGTTAAGAGAGGATTAGAGATGTCTTTAGACATATTTTAAACAGCCTTGTTAAAAAATAAGAGTATATTGTTTTTGTTTTTTTTCTATTTTCTATTCTGTTTAAACCTTTTATTGTTAAAATAATTTCACTTTACTTAAGAAAAAAAATAAAGGTTGAAAAGACATTTTCTCCATTAATATTTGTAAAATTTTTTGATAAATGAAAAGTTGACAAAAGAGAAGTGTTTTATCCTTTTTAGTCGCCACTTGGAAAAATCACTTGCAAATGCAAGCGTTTCACTCCCAACATAGAGCCCTGCTCCCTCTCTTTTTAAAGCCCTTTCTGATAGATTTTTTTTGCTCTTTCTTGGTGTCTGTCTTTAAAATTCTGTAGAATTCATTCATTTCTTCTCCCTTCCCAATCTCTAAGATGCACTGAACCCATTTCCTTTCACCCTGGTCTCATTAGATCTGCAAAGCTGAGTGACTACTTATGTTTAGTTCCAAGGCTGACGATAACTTCTTTCTTTTTTTCTTTTATCCTATTGTTTCCAAAAAAAAAAAGTGGGGGAGGTCTTTTTCTTTCTGATTTTATTAACACCCTTTGGAATCACTCAGTTCACCAACAACAAGAACCAGAAAGCACTTGTGAACTACATAACCCCCCCCCCTACTTAAGAGGTCCATTTAAGTTTGTTTTTTCTATTGGTTAGATGAAAATCAGCTTCTTGTTTATTTCAGTAATACACTTTATTTTTATTGTTTTAGGGAATCATTTAGATGAGGCTTTGTTTTTTGTATTATCATTATCTGGACTATAGTTCTCCACTTTATATTTGTTAAGTTCACTAGGAAATTGTTTTTTAGTTGAGGTTAGATAATTTCTATATATATTATGTGGACTATTGTCCTCATCTTTAAATTTGTTAAATTCACTTGAAAATTGTTTTTCAAAATCCTTGTTAATTTGGATATTTGTTATGTGGACTTATAAGGTTCATTGGTTAAATTATTGTAAAGATAACAATAACAGCTTTATATTTGTTAAATTTGCAACATTTAGGCTGATTAATCCCGATTAAAAAGGTTAAGAAAGGGCGATAGAACTTGTCTTTTGGTGCTATTAAAAAAAATCAATTTTTTAAAGATTTCTCATCCTTGGTTTCAAAATACAATTTGAATAAAGACAAGTTAAATAGTCATTGTTGATTAAAGTGTTAATCAGTCGTCTTATTCATAGTAAACCCCTTTTACAAGAACAACAATTTTGGTTCATGGAAAAATGTCTGAAATAAGCATAAATTCATACAACTTTTATCAGAATTGGCACTAATCTTATCCCCCCATCCTGGCAGATTGAAGTGTGAAGGAAAGAAAGCCAAACTTCCTGGGTGTCCTGGAAGATTCAACAATGCAAGGGGAAGGGGTTGCTCTTCCAGGAACCTCTAGACATTGCCAGCTGTGTGAATGGAAGCATTATCCTGCATGAAGATGGGATTATTATCCAAATTCTGACCAAAGTAGGGTAGAAAATGCTCAGTCAACATATTAATGTACTTGGTCGAATTGAATCGACCTT
>JAUZSX010344380.1:0-10392 GCA_034780655.1 Idiosepius hallami
TTTGTTCCTAGACATTCTATATAGTCTGAACTTGAATTCCTCCAAAAATGGGGTTTGGTTCTTTCTTTGTTAGCTCAAAATCGAATTTAAAGTTTTAGTGGCCTCACTTTCAGAGCACGTTTTGCAATATGTAAAATAATAATGTTATATTATGATTAGAAACAAACTTAGAGAGACTAAAAAAGATTATGATTAGAAACAAACTTAGAGAAAAAAAACCTTTTAAATTTGGTTCTTATTAATATTTGATTAACACCTACATTATTGTATAAGATTTTCACAAGTTTTGAAAGAAATAGAATGGTTTAAATAATCAATCTTGAAAATTTTGTTTTAAGGTTAGTTTCATGCCTAAATGTATGAACAAATTGATTAAATTAAATCAATTTATCTTTAATAATTCATATGCTTAGAAACGGTTCTAAGAAAGAAACTTTATATTTTTTTTCTATCTTTAATTCCACAGCAAAGATTCTTTTCTGCCAAACATTCTGTTCATGTACACACGGAGACATAAGGTAAGTATTTTCTATAATATTTATAGATTTTATTGAAAAGGTTAGAATTGGAATTCATAATAACATACATTAATATTATACATTAAAGGAATTGAAAATTACCAAAAGGATAGCTTTTTGAAAAGTTTTCATCTAATCGGCATAAATACTTCACTTGGTCTTTGAATGTCTTTAGTAAAAAGATTAAAATTAATTATTGAAAAATAAAATTAATAATAAAGTATATTTTTAAGCATCACCTTAAAAAAATTACTTAAAAGAACAATCTCTTTTACTGGTTTTTGTTTTTACAGTTTTTTAATTTATGTAGAGTGCCTATCTATACTTTCTTCCTCTCGTCTTTGGTGCATAAGCACTTCAGGTTATAAATTCAGAATAAAATTAGGAAATAAAATTAGAACATTTAACCATATGAAATATTAAAAAATGAAATATAGGATTTTGGGTATTAAATATATTTTTATTGATCCCCTAAAAAATTCCTATCAGCTTTCAATTTTGAACATTCAAAATATTTAAGAATAGATTTCAGTTGTTATTAGGGCTGTGACAATATGCTTTTATTAAAGAATATTTTTGTAATTTCTGGACTATTTTGCAATTCTACAATATCTTTTATTTCTTTAGTTATTATTTGCGATTTTAAAACTTGCTTTTAATAAAAAGAATATTTTTGTCACAGCCCCATTGCCACAGCCTTAGTTCTCATACAATTTTATATATTATTTTGTATCTCATGATAAACATAGATTGTATTCTGATTGAAAAAAAGAAAAATTATAACATATTTTATTTTCAGAATGAAAAAGAAGATGAACTCTCTCTTATGAAAGCAATGTGCACTGTGTGTGGTCAGAGGAAATGTCCTCGTCATCGGTTAGTATTGAATTGTTTCAGAAGAAGCAGATTTGCTTGGATTGAGGAATTTAATTTTTATGCTGACAAAATTTACATCAATTGTTTTTATTAAAATTTCAAAGGATTAAATATATAAAAAACACTGTAAACAAATTAAACACCAAAATTTATAGAAATAAATTTTGAAACAAAAGGAAAGCTGTGTTGATATTTGCTTAATATAAAAGTAATAGCTTTTAATCACAGATGTTATAATAATAGTCTGAATATCAATATCAAGATTTGGATAACAATAGTTAAAATTTCTAGGTTGATTTGTGAGTAGAGTTATGGGGGTGTGTGAATCTACTCTTTCTATAAGTTGAATTGTTATGTTGGACATTATTGTAGGAAGGGTTAATACAGGGTGTGCCATAAGTAGGTATACACTTATAAAAAGAAAAAAGTTCAAAAGTGGGTTTATCTGTCGAGATTGCAAAAATATTCTTAGACAGAAAATGTTTAATCCTTTAACTGCTTTAAATGTCCTCTGCCAACATAGCAACATTCTTTGCAGCTAGTAAAACAAAAAAAAACATTTATAAAATGCATAAAAATATTTATATTAAAAATATAATTACAAAATCTATGCATCATTTAAGCCTTTTATAAAAATTATTTATTTATTATATAGAAATGTTTATATAAAGATGCATATAAAATGTTTTGATAACTGTATACCTACTTTTGGTCCACTTTGTATAGTGTTTGATGAGTTCTCTAGAAACAGTGCTTTACCAACTTTCCACTGTTGGTGAGCTTGAAAGGCCACCATTTCATTTCCAGTTTTAGATTAGTTCTTATTCAGAAAACTTTAGCATTACATTTGATATGAATCAAATCATTGTAATAATGCTTCTTTTTTTAGGCCAGAACTGAATATTTTGGCTTTCCAGCCTTGGAACGGCCTTGACATTCCAGAAAGAGTTGATAAATCTCTTGGAGGAGTGAGTATAATTTGAATCTCCTTTTTTTTTTGGTTAATCTTTTTTAACTTTAACAGCTTGAATGCCACCTAACTGAATTTATGACTACAGAAAACATCCTACAAACCCTTAGACAACCAACTTTACAAACCAAAAATCCCACAACCAAATAACTAAAAAAAAAACAATAAAAATAATATTAAATGAATAAACAAGACAAAATCTCCCTAAAACCTATGAGACCTTATATAACCATAAAGGGTTGACAGGTTGTTAAACCCCACCAAACCAAACCAAACCAAACTTATCTTTTTTTTTTATCATAATTTCTAAAACTGCTATTATTATTGTTTATTAAATGCAAATCAATAATAAACCATTAAATGAGTAACATTCAATTATGAATTAAAATTTGTTTTTCATTAATTCTATCCCCGCCCAATACTGGGTGTTTCCTGATCAAAGAAAGTCATTTTTAAAGACAAGCTATTTTATACTTTCATGAATTATATCAATTATCTTTTATCAATTTTACACTTTTATAAATTCCTAGATTTAACAAATTTTAACAAATTCTTTTTATTTTATTTTTAGTTTCTGGATGTGGTTTTCAAAGAATTCATCTATTCTTGGTTTAAGTAAGTTGACTCTTTATTTAATCTTTATTAAATATTAAAAATAAGCCATTCTATAAAGTGAGCCATAAAAAGTAGAGAAAAAAGTAAAACTGTAGTTCATACCACAGAGGTGTTGAATCTGTTTTTTTTTGTTTTTTTTTCAGAAAGGTGTTAAATTTATGTTTTTTTAAATTATTTTTATCTTTGAATATGGTATGAACTCTCGATTACAACAAGTAGGTTCTTGAGGGAGAACATCTGATGATGACCAAAAGGTTTATCGTCCGAAACGTTGTGTAAAAAAATGATAAAAATGATGAGAACAACAGTCTGAAAAATAGTTGTATATTAAAATGTATTTTTTTTTAAAATTGGAATTACCTTTATTTTTTATTTTTTTATTTAATCTCCAGAGACTTGAGTGAAGATGAAGAATTTGTTGACGAATTAAGGACAAATATTCGTTTCATTTCTGCTGTTCTTTTGAGAAGAGCTAAAAAGGTAAAAATCATTTTAGAATATTCCTTGTTGCTTTGAAAACTTGATTATTTTGCAATTTTACCATTTCTTTTAATTCTATAGTTATTATTAACAACGACAGAATTAAAAGAAGTTCTTAACTAGCAAACTAGTCAAGTACAAGTAGGGCTGTAATGTGTGACAACTACTAATGACTCACCCATAAAAATACAAGTTGATTAGTTAATATTTTTTGTTGTTTCAATAATAGATAGATTCTTAGTTTGAATTATTTGTTAATCATGGTAAACTTAACCATTATTTATTAATATTTTACTAGAGTTAAAACGGGTAATTTGCTAGAGAAATGTAAAATTCTTAAGATACTCAAGTTTCTTTAAATTCTATTTTTAGATTGACTTTCCTGAACTTCTTGTTGGGAAAGTCGCTAAAGCAGCACTTGCTCATCTGGATGCTTATTTACAAACAAAACGAAGGGGTAAGTTTTATTTCTAGTTTTCTAATCTATTATGAAGAAAGATATATTTTCAGTATTTTTTTAGGCATAGTTGCTCCATTTGTGTTCATATTTGGACTAATACCCTTAATAAACCTTTTGGTTGAATAGTGCATATTGTCCTATTAAAAAAACTATGTGTATAAAAAAATAACATTTATGAAATATATTAGTTCTAGGCATTTAATGACCTAATAAGGTTGATATGCCATTAAAAACAAAAACAAAACACCACCATAATATTCTCATACAACAAGAGAAATATTTTGTATAAAGATATTTTCATATTGTAATCAAATGTTTTACTCACCACTTAAAACTATAGCAAAATGTTCTTAGAGAAAAACATTTTGTATTAGTATTAAATGTAAAGTTCATATTTTCTTATTGTTCAATTATTCATAAAGCTACTTTTTATTTTTTTTTTCTTCCAGTACCTGTGGGCACAGACCTTCAAAATGCCACCCTCGAATATCTTGGACCCAATTTACATATTGCCATGCAAAGCAGGAAAATGGAACTTGAATATCTTCGACGTTTGGTAGAAAGTTTATTCCCATTTATTTTGCAGCCACATTCTTTGCATTCCAAGTAAGAAACCTTTCATTTTTAAATTGTTTGTTATTTTTTTTATAAAATCTCTCTTTTTTTTTATTTGTTTATTTCTCTAACTCTTACAGATGTATGTGCTCATTGGTTCGAGAAGTGGGTGCTGGATCCCTTTTACAGTTAGCACTGGACACTGTTGCAGACCCTGTAAGTAGCTTTTAGTTGAACTTTAATGAATAAACTTGATCCATTTCTTCTTTTTTATTCTGAATCCTTCTTTTTATATTTATTCTCTATCATGAATATTAATGACTCAATGTTTCAGTCAAGTTCACTTTAGACTGTCTTAAAAAAAACAAAACAAAAGAACGTCGTAAACTACCAATATGAGGACAAAAGTCCACAAATAAAGTTAATACTAAAAAAATTGCATCCTTTGGTCATCTGTTGGTAATTCATATTATCAATTTAATCTTCCAAATCTAGAGAAATATACTCTTTTATTTATTAAAGATATTCAGCAAGTTAAACTCTTCTTTTTCCTGAAAATATTATAATACAATAATATTCTACTAATGAAGACTAAAAAAAAGGTTTGTTAAATATTCTATATTATCATATTTTATTTTCAACCATGTCAAAATAAAACGTTTAATAAAATAATCTTAGCTAGAAGTTGGTGTATCACAATTTACCATAGAATGAATATAATTTTACTTTATAGATATTATTAAAGGGATTATTTGCCTACAGAATAATCATTATTTGATTGAAAGTTATAAAGTCATTGTTTACTTTTATTTTACTTTTTAGGATATTGTTAACAACATGATGTTAATTTTCTTGGATGATAGTCCTGTAAGTATTGATTTTTTTTTTTTTTTAAATTAGGTTGTTTTTTTTTCATTTCAAGAATACATTTTTTGCACTTTTAGTAAAAAGAAAAAAAAATATTTAATTTTCTTTTCTTATTTAAGCCTCCATCCATGGTAAAAACACCTTCAAAATCGGTTCCCTTTCTTACTAACTTCTCAGAACCGTTATCACAAAATAATTCTGTAAGTATTCTTTCTTTCTTTATTTTTCAATTATAAGTTAAATAAAAATCTAGATATAAAGATTTATTTTTTTTAAAATTCATTTTGATATTTTTCATTCTAAAAAAATCGAAATTATTTTAAGGCTTAAGTTATTCCCCCTTTTAATAAAAATCTCTAATGAATAAAGAGTTATCTCCCATTAGAAAATGAGAAATTTAAAAAAGTGGGAAGTTTCATTGATGGGAACAACCAATTCCTAAGGCAATCCAAGATGAAATTTTAAATGTAAAGCAGCTAAACACCATAAAGTGTTCATTATTATTCGCACTTTTGTCCTCATCTTAGTAGGTTTTTTAATGTTTCTACACTACGTTTCGGTCTGGTCTCCCTCAGGCCTTCTTCAGGTGTTTCTTAACCGTAACCCCAGATAAGGATGCTGGGTCTCGTCACCGAATCTTCAGTAATCACTGCCTAATAAAGTTAATTCCTAAAATTACGATGCCTCATCTCAAAAATTAAAATAAACTATAATAAAGTGTTCAAGCAAACTCTACAAAGATTTTTCTTATTATTGCTCAATCTTTTATTGAGCTAAATTCGCATGTATATCTTGTAGGTGAATATTGTTAGCAAGTTTTACTTGCTAATGGTTTTCTAAAACGCTAATTCAAAACTTATTTTTGCATCGACTGCTATAGTTGTACAATTTTTTAAAGGTGTTTGGTGACATTTTAATGCAAATTACCTAAAATCAATTTCTTGCATATTTTTTTTTGATTTCTTGCTAATGTTGGTCAGATACATTTGGACATTATGTAAATTTCATTATGATAGTTTTTCAAGATTTATTGATTTACAATAATGTCTCTATATTTATGAAACTAAAATAAAATTATAAATAAGTTTTGAAATAGTGATGTAACAGTAAGATAATTATAGTTATAGATTGACTCTTTGAATTATTTCTATTTTTCATAGTTTAATATCTTTTAAAATTGCTTTGTAATAGTGTTTACACTTGGAATTGGAAGATATCATGAACCAGAGTGAGTTATTGTATACATTCATGCAATTTATGAAAAGAGAAGCTGCTGTTAGTGTATTACAGTTTTGTCTTGCTTGTGGTGAGTTTATTTTCTACTTTATTTATTTAATTCAAGACTTGTTTACTAATGCATTCATATTAATCTTACAAACACTTTTGTCATTTAAATTAATCATGATAGAAGTATGCTTTCTATCATAGACTTCTATCAAATCTAAATAAAATTTTGTTTGTCAGGATTATTTTGTTAATAATTAAAGGACATCAAATAAATACAAGGTTGTAATTTAGGTTTTGTATATTTTGGAAAGATTTCATCATTCATTCATGTTGTTTTGAAGAGGATTTTATTCTTCTTTTTATGATCTTTCTTTGCATTTTTTTGTTTCCTTACAAGATCCTTTGCTATGGGGTCCGGAGTTTTTATGTATTCCCCTAATGTACAGAACATCTTTGGTCTACATTGGCCATCATCAGGGTTGTAGTTGTCTCTATACCTACTTAGTAATAGTGATTTTTTTTCTTGTTTCCTTTTAAGATCCTTTGCTATGGAATCCAAAGTTTTTATGTATTCCCCTAGTGTACAGAACATCTTTGGTCTACATTGTCCATCATCAGGGTTGTAGTTGTCTCTATACCTACTTAGTAATAGTGATTTTTTAGGAAAATATATACAAACTCTGGACCCCCGTAGCAAAGGATCTTGTGAGAAAACAAGAAAAAAATATAAAGAAAGATCATAAAAAGAATAAAAAACACAATATGCATGAAGGTTGTAAATTGTATAAAAATTTGAAATAAGCAAAACTTGATTTTGAATAAACTTATTTTGATTAGGATTTTTTATTTAAATGATAAATCTTTAAAAAAACAACATTTGAAAAAAACAAAAAATTTGTCTTAGAATCAAATGATGCTGGATTAAAAACATAAAAATGAATTTTTATGATTAAAATTTCAAATGTTTTTTTTTTTGTTGTTGTTTTAGATGATTTTAATGGGCGCATCTTGAACCCTGACCTTACTGAAAATGATCTTCAAGAACTACACAGCATGGCCAAAGATCTCTATAAAAATTATTGTGCCCCAAAAGCCCTGGACAAAATATTATTTGATAATGAAGTTGTAGAACAATTACAAGTCAGTAAGTAAATGTTCTTATAATATAAGCATCGTGGAAAAGTATCAATGAGGGTCAGCCCAAAAGTAATGTCTCCTATTTTTTTATTCAGCCTGAATGGACAAGAGGGGATTGCAAATTACATTGTTATAATGACTGAAATTATGCATTCAGGACCTGAAAGTTTCATCTCTCAATTACAGATAATATTAGACTCTAAGAAAATTACCCCTGTTATGGATGTGCACAGAAGCAGAAATGTATTATTGAATTCCTCCATGCTGAAAAAATTGAACTTATCAATATTGACCTGTTGAAAACATGATGCCATTGATGTTTGCATATTTAGGAGATGGGTTTGTTGGTTTCAGAGTGGTGGCGGTGATGTGCGTGACAAAGCATCTTTCAAAGGCAAAAATTGACCACTTTGTTCATTGCTGCCAAAAGTACATTTCTAAGTTGAAAAATAAAATCTGGAGCACAAAATGTCACTTGCTTTAATGGTACCATTCTCATCTTTGTAGATCTTGAACTTAAAAAAACAGGAGGCATTATTTTTTGACCATGTTGAAAAGTAAATTTTGAAGCACAAAAGGTTTATAATTTATAAAATGATATCTGTTAAATCTTATTATTTCATTATTCCTGGTTAAAATAAGACAAGATAAATCCAATGCTAAATTTTTTGATGATATCCAAGTCCGAATTTTCTTTTGATTAAAGTTTTCTTGAAACTCTTATTTTTACATTGCATTCAATATTTTATATTTAATTCAACGTAAATGACGATTCTTTTTTTTTAATTTTAGAATACTCATTTTATCTTTTTTTTTTTAAATTTCAGTTGTAGAAGGACCTTTTCAAAATGTTGTGAAATTAAGGACATCACCACCATTGTTCAAGTAAGTCCATTTTTTTAACTCTTCAATTTATTCGTCTATAATCTGAGGTTTTGAAATTTACCCATATTGAACCTGTGGTATAATGCTCTAGGGCAATGGGTTACAATCATTTCTAAGAGACAATATTCTGGAGATTATTGGTTCAAGCCTCACTACAGGTAGTACCCTCCCATTCCATGGGATTGATTAAAATGTAACGTTCAAAATTCTGTACAGATTCCCAAAGGTCTAAAGTCAAGGAAAAATTTGTGAATATAACAATCCATTTGAGATTAATTGTATTGACAAGGCTCTAAAGACAATTTTAGTTGACCTTTCACTTCTAAATATTTCTATTTACTAGCCAAATAGAAAAGTTACTAGCCAAACCATGTAATACTATTTCACTGTTATGAATAAACCAATAATTTTAGGCAAAGTTATGTTTAATTTTTGAATTATGATACAGACAAAATTTCTTGGAGGAAATTCAGCCAACCTGGTTATAAAGGTTATCCCAAATGCTATTAGTTTTTTTTGTTTTTTTTAACTTTAAATTAAAATCTTTAACTTTAGATTTCTTTAGTAGATTTCCGATGAAGCTGGTAAATAAGCGAAACGTTGGATTGAATAGATATTCCATCCTAATTTTGTTGGCAGGCCATTTTTTATTCCTCATTCTGTTAGATATTTTGGTACTTCTCTACATAGGCACCCTCGGGTGCCAATAGGTATAAATACCTATTCATACATACATACATTATACACGTCGTCGGTGCCCAAGGGTTCGGATACAGAGGAATACCTTATTTTATTTCTAATGTATTTATGATTGTTTGAACAAAGCAGGATGGGTCAGTATTTTAAATTCAAGAAAAAATAATATAATAAGAGGAAAATGATTCTAAAAAGTTGTTACACTTTACTGAGTTACCTCCCCTTAAACAAAAACACACACTTCATGTACATAAGTAGTTTCTTCATTTAAAAATATAGTCGGCGGGGGGGGGGAATAAAAATGACGTCACCCTTGCACCCAAACATAATTTAACTTTAGTGGGTTTAGAGTGTAGCTTAGGGTCCCCTAAATACGGTTCTGCATGTTAACAAAAATATAACTCCTTTGTACTTTAGTTAACATTCCCTTGCACCCAATGAGAATTTAACATTAGTGGGTTCAGAGTGTAGCTTAGGGTCCCCTTAACACGGTTCTGCCTGTTAACAAAAATATAACTCATTTGTACTTTAGTTAACATGCAGAACCGTGTTTGGGGACCCTAAGCTAAACCCAAAGGTAGTTTAACTTTAGTGCCTACAGAGTGTAACATAAGGCCCCCTAAACACAGTTCTGCATGTTAACAAAGGTCAGAGTTATGTTTTTGTTAACACGCGGAATCATGTTTAAGGTACCCTAAAATACACTCTGAACACACTAAAGTTAAATTGTCTTTAGGTGTAGCTAAGGGCCCCTTAAACACGGTTCTGCATGTTAACTAAAGTCCATGTTATTTTGTTATCATACAAAATCGTGTTTAGGGGATCCTAAGCTACACTCTAAACCCACTAATATACACCGAACAGTTTGATCATTTTAACATTTATCACATTTGTATGAATTATCTCCCCTTAATTTAAATCAAACTTCTAAAAAATCACCAATACAACTAGATAGATATATATATATAAATATATATATATATAATGATGCTGATAGGAATCAATCTGTATCTATCCTTGCTTGAATTCTCAGTTAGAGTGCTCGATATCGGTGATAGAGCGTGTATAGTTAAAAAATAAAATAAAAGGTAAAATCCAAAACCTGG